>JAJPUD010004894.1:1465-82247 GCA_023553655.1 Myrmecobius fasciatus
TGAATGGAATTTCTTTTTGTATCTCTTGTTGCTGAAATTTATTGGTAATATATAAAAATGCTGATGATGTATGTGGATTTATTTTGTATCCTGCAGCTTTGCTAAAGTTGTGAATTGTTTCTAGTAGTTTTTTAGTTGAGTCTTTAGGGTTCTCTATGTATATCATCATGTCATCTGCAAAGAGTGATAATTTGGTTTCCTCATTACCTACTCTAATTCCTTTAATCTCTTTTTCTTCTCTTACTGCCAAATCTAACATTTCTAAGACAATATTAAATAATAATGGTGACAATGGGCAGCCTTGTTTCACTCCTGATCTTACTGGGAATGGTTCTAGTTTGACTCCATTACATATGATGCTTGCTGAAGGTTTTAAGTAGATACTACTAATCATTTTAAGGAAAAGCCCATTTATTCCTATACTCTCCAGTGTTTTTAATAGGAATAGGTGTTGGATTTTATCAAAGGCTTTTTCTGCATCTATTGAGATAATCACATGCTTTTTGTTAATTTGGTTATTAATATAATTGATTATGCTAATAGTTTTCCTAATATTGAACCAGCCCTGCTTTCCTGGTATAAATCCTACTTGGTCATGGTGTATTATCCTGGGGATAACTTTCTGTAATCTCATTGCTAAAATCTTATCTAAAATTTTTGCATCAATATTCATTAAGGAAATGGGTCTATAGTTTTCTTTCTCAGTTTTCTCTCTACCTGGTTTAGGTATCAGCACCATATCTGTGTCATAGAAGGAATTTTGTAGTACACCTTCTTTCCTTATTTTTTCAAATAGTTTATATAGTATTGGAACTAATTGTTCTTTGAACATTTGGTAGAATTCACATGTAAATCCATCTGGCCCTGGAGATTTTTTCTTAGGGAGTTGTTCTATTTCTTTTTCCAAAATGGGGCTATTTAAATAATTTATTTCCTCTTCTGTTAACCTAGGCAATCAATATTTTTGTAGATATTCCTCCATTTCATTTACATTATCAAATTTATTGCCATAAAGCTGGGCAAAGAAACTCCTAATTATTACTGTAATTTCCTCTTCATTGGAGAAAAGTTCTCCCTTATCATTTTTGAGACTAACAATTTGATTTTCCTCTTTCCTTTTTCTAATCAAATTAACTAAAGGCTTATCTATTTTGTTGGGTTTTTCATGAAACCAACTCTTAGTTTTATTTATTAATTCAATAGTTTTCTTATTTTCAATTTTATTGATCTCCCCTTTAATTTTTAGAATTTCCAATTTGGTATTTAATTGAGGGTTTTTAATTTGGTCTTTTTCTAGCTTTTTTAATTGTAAGCCCAGTTCATTCATCTTCTCTTTCTCTGTTTTATGCAAGTAAGCATCTAGAGATATAAAATTACCCCTTATAACCGCTTTAGCCGTGTCCCACAAATTTTCATATGTTGTCTCATTATTATCATTCTCCTAGATGAAATTATCGATTGTGTCTATAATTTGCTCTTTCACCCATTCATTCTTCAGGATTAGATTATTTAATTTCCAATTAACTTGTGGTCTATTTTCTCCTGGCCTTATATTACATGTGAGTTTTATTGCACCATGATCTGAAAAGGATGCATTTACTATTTCTTCTTTTCTGCATTTGATTTTGAGGTTTTTATGCCCTAACACATCATCAGTTTTCGTATAAGTTCCATGAACCCCTGAGAAAAAAGTATACTCCCTTCTATCACCATTCAATTTCCTCCAGAGATCTATCATACCTAACTTTTCTAGCCTTTTGTTTACCTCCCTAATTTCTTTCTTATTTATTTTGTGGTTTGATTTATCTAATTCTGAGAGAGCAAGGTTGAGATCCCCCAACTAGTATAATATTATTGTCTATTTCTCCTTGCATCTCTGTTCGTTTCTCCTCTAGGAATTTGGATGCTATACCACTTGGTGCATATATGTTTAGTATTGATACCGCTTCATTGTCTATGGTACCCTTTAGTAAAATATAGTTTCCTTCCTTACCTCTTTTAATTAGATCTATTTTTGTTTTTACTTGATCCCAGATAAGGATTGCTACTCCTGCCTTTTTCTGTTCACCTGAAGCATAGAAGATTCTGCTCCAGCCCTTTACCTTCACTCTGTATGTATCTCTATGTTTTAGATGTGTTTCTTGTAAACAACATATTGTAGGATTCTGGCTTTTATTTCAGTCTGCTACCCGCTTCCGTTTTATGGGAGAATTCATCCCATTCACATTTACAGTTAAAATAACTATATCTGTATTCCCTGCCATCTTATTTACCCAGAGTTATGATTTTCTCTTCCCTTTCCCCTCTCTCCCTTCCCCCCTCCCCAGTACTTTGCTCTTAATGACCACCTTCCACCAATAGTCCTCCCCCCTTTAGAATCCCTTCCTCCCCTTTATACCTTTCCCCTAATCCTTCTATTATTTTATCTTTTTCCTTTCCTCCTTTCCTTTCCACCTTCCCACAAGGAGGGTCAGGCCTTTCTTTGAAGCCAGATGTGTCTGATATACTCTCTTAGAGTCCAATCTAATGAGAGTAAGATTTACACAATACTCACTGCCCTCCCTTCTTTCCCTCAATTATATTAGATCTTCTATGTCTCTGAGATTTTGCCTTATTTTACCTCCTTTATTTTTACTTTATTTTGCCTCTTTCCCCCCTTTTTCAGTATAGTATCCCTTCCACCTCTAATTTCTTTTCCATTACTATCAAAGAAAAATCAAATTATACCCCCATTCTTTAAGGATACCGATAGTAGAAATATAGTTCTCAAGAGTTATTTTCCTTTTTACCTTTTTATGCTTCTCTTGAGTTCTGTATTTGGAGGTCAAATTTTTTGTTCAGATCTGGTCTTTTCATTAGAAATAGGTGAAATTCTCCTGTATCATTGAATGACCATCTTCTTCCCTGGAAGATGATGCTCATTCTAGCTGGATAACTTATTCCTGGCTGTAATCCAAGTTCTTTTGCCTTTTGGAATATCTGATTCCAGGCCCTTCGATCCTTTAATGTGGAAGCTGATAGATCTTGTGTAATTCTAATTACAGTTCCTTGGTATTTGAACTGTTTCTTTCTAGCTGCTTGCAATATCCTTTCCTTGGTGCGATAGTCCTGAAATTTGGCCACGATATTCCTTGGGGTTTTATTTTGGGGTCCCTTTCAGGAGGTCATTGGTGAATTCTTTCAATGCCAATTTTGCCTTCTGATTCTAAAACATCAGGGTAATTCTCTTTCATGATTTCCTGGAAGATAGCATCAAGGTTCTTTTTTTCATCATGGCTTTAGGGAGTCCGATAATCTTTAGATTGTCTCTCCTGGATCTGTTTTCCAAGTCAGTTGTTTTTCCTAGGAGATATTTCATATTTTCTTCTATTTTTTCATTTTTTTGTTTTTGTTTAAATGATTCTTGAAGTCTTATTGAGTCATTTACTTCTATTTGTTCAATTTTAATTTTTAAAGTATTATTTCCTTCAGTTATATTTTTAGGTCCTTTTGTAGCTGGCCAATTAAATTTCTTGGTTCAATGCATTCTTTATCCATTTTGCCAATTTTATTTTTCAGTGAATTGTTGTCTTTGTCCAATTCACCATTTTTATTTTCCAGTGAATTGATGATTTTTTGCAATTCACCATTTTTATTTTCCAGTGAATTGGTGATTTTTTCCAATTCACAAGCTTTGTTTTTCAGTGAATTGTTGTCTTTTTCCAATACATCAGTCTTGTTTTCCAGTTTTTGACATCTCTGTTGCACTGATCTCAATTTATTTCCCCATTCTTCTTCTAGCTCTCTTTTGATATTCTTTATGCAATCTTCCAGGTAAGCCTTCTGAAAAAGGGACCAGCTCATGTCCGCCTTTGTGGCTTTGTCTGGGATTGTTTTCAGAATCTCAAGATCTGGGGACTGCCCTACTTTCTCTCCATAGAAGCTGTCTATGGTGAGCACTCTCTTCTGCTTCTTGTTCATGTTTTTGAGCTGAGGAACAAGTGCCAGACCGGTAGCTGGTTCAATTTGCCCTGGGGCAGTTTGCCAAGTTGACTTCAGGTACAGGCCTGGTTGGCTAGATCCGCACTAGGACCACACTTTCAGCTGCTCTCAATCCACTCTTTTCCGAAGGCAGATCTGTCAAAGCTCCTGCCCACAAGCAGCTCAAAGCGGCCCAGGTGTCTCCCAGGGACTTCGTGGGTGCCTAAAATCCGCCTTTCTGTTGAAGCTCCGACTTCTGCCCCGGCTGCTGCATGCTGGCGTCTGATTGCGGCCAGCTGCCGATTCCCCTGAGACTGCCCTTCTCCAGAGTTTTTTTCAAAGTAGATTTTTGATAGAAGTGCATTGTAGTCCAAGTGTTTGGGGGAGCTCTCACTCTAGAACCAGTTCAGAGTTTCAATTTGTCTGGGTCTGAGGGAAGGTCTCAGGAGCTCACAGAGAATGCTGTCTGCAGTTCGTCATCTTGGCTCCGCCCCCGACTATAGAAAATTTTAAATGCCTCGTTGAATTTAGATTTACTGAACAAATTATAAAATAATTATATAAAATATGACAATGTAAATAATACATAAAAATTAATGGAATGTAGCCAAGGAAGTACTCAGAGGGAAATATAAATTCCTGAATAACTAATTTAGCAAGAGAAAAATGAATTGAGTTTACTGTTAATGAAAATTTTTAAATGGAGTAAAAGTCAGCAGAGGTGATTTAACTGTGGAGTGGTGGTGGCAGAAGGGAGACATAGATCTGCAATTTAGGAAAATCACTTAGTCATTTGAGTGGAGAATGGATTGGGATAAGGAAGATACCTGTGGGAGAGCCAAAAGGCTATATAGCCAAAGTAAAGGTTTGAGGTCATGAGTGTTTACATCAGTGTGAGAGCTTACGAGAAAGAACATATATGTGAACATAGACATGACAAGGCTTGAGAACATATTCAATACGTAGTGTCAGTATGAATTGAGTCAAGAATGATATTGAGGTTGCCTTTTTGGGTTACTGAGAACGTGGTGGTGCCCTTGAAAGTAATAGAAAATTTAAGAAAAGGGAAGAAGTTTGGGGGAAAGATAATGAATTCTTTTTTTGAACATGTTAGTTTGAGGTATCTCCAGAATGTCCGATTCAAGATGTCCAAAAAAAGGAAAATGTCTTTAAAAAGGAAGCTCAAAGAAGGACATTAAAATGAAAGGATAAATAAATTGAAGAAATAAAGAAAATCAAATTATTAAATAAAGTTATTTTTTCAAATCCCAAAATTTTAAACTATTAGTAAATTTAATAAAAAGAAAAGAAAAATCCATTTCCCACAATCAGAAATAAGTAGGAGATGAAAAAAGTGGAAAAAAATAAAAAAGACCATCAAAGACACTTACACACACATTTGCAAAGAAAAAGAAAAAACCCTACCTTATAAGAAGAATGGAAAGAAATAAGTACTAGATCTCTGACTTAATTGGTAAATACAAAATATCAAAATTAAGTAGGAAACAATTATACCAAATGAATCAATTTCAAAAAAGAGAAATTGATAAGTTTCCATAAAAAGTCAATAGGAACTGGTAGATTTAGAAGGAAACTCTACAAAAATTTTCAAAGATGAAATAACATCTTTATTATAAAATAATTTTATAAGATAAATAGTGGCATTCTTCTTCAACAGCAAACATGATTTTTATTTTCCAATCTAAAAAATCTAGAAGAGATAAGTTCAAAAAGGAAAACTACAGATCAATAGCTTCACTCTGTCTCACACTATATACCTCTTTTACGCCCCAAACCTCTCTCACAACTCACTTTTCTCTCTCACACACCTCTCTGCTTCACATCATTCCCTCACATCTCATCTCATACCTTCTTCTCTCTCCCATCTCTCACTTCCCACCTCCTTCTCCCACTTCCCACCTCCCTCTCCCACTTCCCATCTCCTTCACACTTCTCACACCTATCTTATACCTTTCTTTGTCTCTCTGTGTCTCTGTCTCTGTCTCTCTCTCACACAGACATGTATATACCTCTCACACCTCATATCTTTTTTTCTCAAATTTCTCTCACATACCTCTCTATCACACTCCTCTCTCCCTTCCTCTATCACCCTTTCTCTCACTCCCCCATTATCCTTCAGCCTCCCTCTGTCTTTTATGTGTCCCTCTTATCTGTCTCTCTCCTTTATCTTGCATGAGCCTTTCTTTTAATTCAAAATCAGTTATCAAGTCTGAAATCATCAGTTGTCAAGCTTGAAAAAAATCACTTATCAAGCTTAAAATAGGTTCTCAGCACTGTACTATGCACAAAAAGTCAGATATAGAGAAGAATATTATAAAGCTATTTAATATAAAGCCATATAGTATATTTGTTACAGAACATACAAACACTCACACAAGGAGATAGCACTGCAAAAGTAAAAGTAAAATAAAATGTCCCTCAGTCCCCTGGAATCTAGGATGATTTTATACTGAGAGGCCAATATTAGATTATTTGCGTAATGAAGACAATCATCTTGCCCCCACTAATAATAGGTAACATTAAAACAGTGCTTTGCAAAATACTTTATGTACATTATCTCATTTGATTCTCAAAGTAATCCTGAGATAGATGCTACTATTATTCTGATTTTAGAGATCAAGAAACTGAGTCCAGAGAGGTTAAATGGTCATATAATTACTGTGTTAAAAGTGGGATTCCAATCCAGGTTCTGCTTTCAAGTCCATGAAATGTAAATATAGTTAATAAATGAGCTGCAAAATAATCTAGCAATATATTTTTAAAATTATTCATTATGATCAAGTAGGATTTTTACTAAGAATGCAAGAAAAGTTTAATATTAGAGAAATGGTCAATAAAATAGTATTACTCACAAAGGAAAAAATTATAAAAATAATTAACATAGGAAAAACTTTGAAAATATATAATACACATTTTTGTTATAAAACCAGAAAGCAACAATCAAACAAGCATTGATTAAATGCTTATATTCTCTGTTGTTTTATCTTTTCTTTGTGTTTTTTTCCCTTTTTCCTTCATACCTGTGTAATTTAGTCATTAGCCAAAATATCACTCTTGGTACTTTTCATTCAACAATGATGATGTTATTAAAATGGTGACTAGTTAATCATAATTTAAAAATCACCTTTCTGGAAAGCTGGTTATGGGGAGCAACTTTGTCAACAAGCATTTATTACGTATTTTTACTTACTATCTATCATATACTATGGTAAGTACTTAGAATATCAAAAATTGCAAAAAAAACACAGTTCTAATCCCTATATTCTAATGAGAAAAAACAGTATATAAATACACATATGCATTACATACTTGGTACACTTATATGATAATCTTGGAGGGAAGATGAGCGGTTGGAGGTAGGTAAGAGGGTGACTGGAAAAGTCCTCCTGCAGAAGGTATGTTTAAGGTGAGCTTTGAAGTAAGCCAGATGGTAGAGACTAGGGAGAGCATTTCAGAAATGGAAGACAACCAGTGATAAGGTACACATTCTGGAGACGGAGAGTTATGTGTAAGGAATAGTTAAGTGGCCATTGTGGCTGAATTGTAGAGTATGGAAGGGAGTATAAAATATAAAATATTATACAAAGCATAATATAAAGTATAATAAGCCTAGAAAGGGAGGAAATGGCTTGGTTGTGAAGAATGTTAAATGTTAAACAGCCTTTTGCATTTGATCCTTGAGATAATTAATAGGGAATCACTAGAAGTGACTTGAGTGTGGGATGGTGGTGGCAGAAGGGAGACATAGATCTGCACTTTAGGAAAATAAGTCATTTGAGTGGAGAATAGATTGGAATAAGGAAGATAGCTGAGGGAAAGAAACCAACCAAAAGGCTATTGCAAAAGTCCAGGTACAAAGTCATGAGTGTCTACATCAGTGTGACAACTTGAGAGAAAGGACATATATCTGAATGTAGACATGATAAGGTTTGAGAACATGTTGAATAGGTAGTGTCAGTGTGAACTGAATCAAGAATGACATTGAGGTTGCTTTCCTGGGTAACTGAGAGGTTGATGGTACCCTTGAAAGTAATAGAAAATTTAAGAAAAGAGAAGGATTTTTAGGGAAAGATAATTCTGTTTTGAACATGTTAGCTTAAGGTATCCCCAGAATGTCCAATTCAAGATGTCCAAAAAAGTGTCAATGATATGGAATTGAAGCTAAGAAGAGAGATTTAAGTTGGATACATGAAAATGTTAATTTAGCCCTTCAGAGCTAATGAGGCAGCTGATGAGATAGTATAAATGGAGAAAAAGAGAGCCCAGGATAGCTTTAGGAATAGCCATGGCTCATGGGCAAAATCTGGATGAAGATCCAGCAAAGGAGACTAGGTTAGAAGGTTAATCAGGAAAAATAGTATTATAGAAACCATAGAAGACTAATCCAGAGATAGAGAATGATAAACAGTATCATAGATTGCAAAGAGGCAAGGGTAGGGACAGAGAGGGAAAAGATTATATTTCTTAAATTTTCTGTATATCATAAACCAACTTCTGACAACTCATTTTGTAGAAAAATCTCATGAAAATTTGAATTAATAGTTTTTAAATACATGATGACATTCCTCCTGGCTGATGATAGAATTTTCTACATAGCCTTATAGTCTTTCAACTTAACAATAATATGCCTGGATGAATTAAATTTGAGTATCTTCCATTTTGGCCATTTGTCATTTTCATTTTCTTTGGAAAAATTTGTACAATTTATTCACTTTTTTGTAATAAGTTTTATCCTCCTCGTTACCCATCCCCACCCCTTATACATTTTTGTTATAAAACCAGAAAGCTACTTGAGAATAGGGACCTTCAAATCTAGTCTTAGGCATTTATTAGTTGTATGATTATGGAAAATTCTCTCTGCTTTGGTTTCCTTCTCTGTGGAAAATGAGGATTAAAAAAAAGCACCCGTCTCTCAGGGTTATTGTGAGAATTAGTGAGATAATATTTGTAAAGAATTTAGCAAAGTGCCTGGCACATGGTAAGCAATTAAATATGTTTATTTCCTTTTTTCATACATTTCTCCCTCCCTATATTGTTTGCATACAGTAGAATGTGAGCTTTCTGAGGGCAGGAAGTGTTTCATTTTTGTCTTTATATGCATAGTGCTTGTCACATAGCAAGTACTCAATAAATGTTTATTGAATTATAGCTATTTTAAAAAACTCTCTTGAGAATTTCTGGTAGTTTTGCTTCTATTTTCTTTTAGGCTCTGTTTTTGTTTTAATCTTGGAAGTTTATATTGAGGTTCTTGGCTTCCTTTTGCCTCCTTGCTCTCCTACTTCCCCAAATGTTTCCTATTGATTTTCTAGGTCACTCATTTTAATTCTCTTTTTCAAACTGACTCAAGAGCCTGATTCTCCTATAGATTAAGGGTGCTCGAAAGCAGCCAGATGGAAACAGGAAATTTCAGCAATGGGCTACAATAAGAAAAGCATCAACTCAGGGAAAGAATTTTGACCTGCTTTCTTGTCCTGGCTTTTCCATTTAACATCAGTTTGACTCTGGGCAAGTCTTTCTACAGATCTCATTTTTCTGTATCTCATTTTTCTCATCTTTATAATATGCAAGTAAACTGATTTCTTAGGTTCTGGAGGTCTAATGTTATATAATAAATTGCTATCTCTTTATGCCAAAAACTATGTTATTAGTGAGAATTAGAACTATACCCAAGATTGACCAGCATTCCTTCTTTTATACCACAATTCCTCTTATTTCTGATGTCTCATTTGTTCAGAGAGATAGTAGAAAAGGAAAACTCAGTGAAAAAGAAACTCCAAACAACTCATTGTAATTCAACAACAGTTAGGTAGCTATTATGTGCAAGACACTGTGGAGTTGTAAGAATCATTCACATAATGCAGAGAGTTTTGCAAACCTTACAGAAATGTATATATGTCAGTTGTAGTTTTTGTTTATAAATTATACATTAATTATAATGAACCATAATTATTAATATTGAGGGGGTTCAGATGGCTATTGCCCAGGATAAGTTACTATATTAATATTATATTTTATTTTTATAGTTTATTTTATTTCATATTTAATGTCCATAGAAGTATTATACAGATAGATCAAATGATTGCTTTTTGTGATGGAATAAAAAGGTTGGGACATAAGCAGCTGCATAGTTAGTAGATGGAGTGTTGGCCTTGGAGTCAGGGAGACCTGAATTCAAATCCTACCTCAAACATTTACTACTCATGGGATCTTGAGCAAGACAGTTAACTTTTCTCAGCCTCAGTTTCCTCTTCTATAAAATGAGGAAGAAAACTTAGTTCCCCAGGGTTGTTGTGGACATGAAGTGAGATAAGACATGTAAAAAGCTTTGTAAAACTTGTACTGCTATAGAAATATTAGCTATTTACAAGCGCTTATATGGCACCTACATGGCACAGTCAATAGACTGCTAGGAGTCAGGAAGGCTTGAGTTCCAATTCTGCCTCAGACATTTCGTGGCCATGTGATTCTGGGCAGGTCACTTTCTGTTTGCTTTATTTCTTCATCTGTAAAATAAACAGAGGGAAGAAATGTCAAACTGCTCCAGTATCTTTGCCAAGGAAACTCCAAATGGGGTCATGAAGAATTGGACACAACTGAAAGGACAAACAACATAAGCTTGTATAAGCTTATTACACAAAATCATCTGTGTGCTCACTGAAAGCAATCTCAGGACAATGAGAGTAGCAAGCTGGATGTCAGGGGTGATTAAGTGTTTTCATTTGTTCCTATATAGTTTTGATTTCTTCTAGTAGTCTCTATTTGGAAAACTTGTTTTTTATTTATCTATATGTATATGACCATATATGATTATTTATAATATAGAGAGGGTATAAGTTAAATGTATATATATATATATATGTATACATATACATTATATATATATGTGCGTGTTTTAGTGAGAGATTGAGAGAGACAGAGGGAGAGAGAGATAGAGAGACACACAGAGACAGAGACTGAGAGAGAGACAGAGAGACAGAAAGACAGAGACAGAGCCAGAAAGTAGTGAGGGGGTTATGAGTCTTTGATATGGCTATAGCTATTAAAAATGTTCTTAGATTTGTATGACTTCTTGTTACGTCTGGGTGATGGACAAAGGTTTTGTCTATATTGAAACTCTAGGCCCTATACAGTTTATTTGTTGGGTTCCCAAGGGTAGTTGGAGGTTTTATTAACAGCATGGGGATTTATGCTCAGTTTACAAGGGATAGAAAGCTTTAAGTGTGCTATTCCTGCCACTTGACCATGCTTTTTAAGGTATTCATCAGGTGCTAAGTCCTTACAACCTGTAATGATGTGTTGCTTAATTTATACTATTCTGGCATCTAAAGGGTGGTCTTTCCTGTAATTTCAAGCAACAATGAGCCCCATCTTTATCTACGAATAAATCTTCATGATTCAATAACTTGTTCAATATTTCTTTTGGGGATATTGATTGAGTTCATGTGGATGACACCTATAGAGTCAAATCAAGAAATATTTAGGGACTGTGTTAAACTTTAGAGATATGAAAAAAGGGAAAAATAGTCTTTTCCTTTAAGGAGCTTACGAATAATGGGGGGAGGGAACAACATTCAGACAGTTATGTATGAAGAAGATATTTACAGGATAAAGTAGAGATATTGACAGAGAGAATAGCATTAAGGGAAAATAAATTGAAGTGAAGAGGAAGAGGTGAGGATTTGCAGCAGTAAGGAAGCCAGTGTCTGGATTCAAAAGTACTCAGAGATAGGTAAGATATCAAAAGACTGAAAGGTTCCGAACTTGAAGGGCTTTAAAAGTAAAAAGGTTCAAATTTCATCCTGAGTTCAAGTCTGATATAACTAGCTGTGCGTCCCTGGCCAAGTCACTTAACCCTGTTTGCCTCAGTTTCCTCGTCTGTAAAATGAGCTGGAGAAGGAAACAGCAAAATGCTTTAGTGGGGTCACAAAGAATAAGGCAAGAATGAAAATGACTCAACAAGAAAAATGAAGTAACAAGGAACTCCGTAAGAGTGACAGTAGAAGAGAAAATGGGGTATGTATGAAAATTTTGTTAAAGAAGAAATAATACTATTTGGCAAGAAAACTACTGATTATAAAGGAGTGGTGAGAGTGAGGAGTCTAGGTTGAAAACTAGTTTGTGCTCCTGGAGTGGGAAGATGGTTGTCTCAGTGATAAAGAAGGTAGCAAAAAAAAAGTTTTGGAACAAAGATAATGATCTTAGTTTTGAACATGATGAGTTTAAGGTATATACAGACTGTCAGTTTGGGATATTCAATAGGCAGATGGAGATGTGGGAATGGAGATCAGAGGAAAGGTTAGGCTGGATAAATAGATCTGAGCATCATCTTTATAGAATTAATAATTGAATTGATAAAAGTTAATGATCAAATGAAATAAGATCAAAGAAAATAAGCAGGCCCACTATAGAGACTTGGGGATCACCTATAATTAGTAGATATGACCTGTTTCAAGGTCCTGCAAAGGAGACTGAGAAATGGTTAGACAAGTAGGAGGAGAATTTCTAGGAAGAGAGAGTGATGTCATGAAATCCTAGGGAGGAAAAAATATCAAGGAAAAGAAAGTAATCAATAGGATCAAAGGCTGCCAAGAGGTCAAAAAGGAAAATTTAGAAAAGAACATAAGAGACTTTTTCGGTTTCACTAGATTAAATTTAATTAGTCTAGTGATGTTCACCTATTGTCAGCCTTAGGTTTGCTCTATGAAATGTTTTTTCCATAAAGTGTTTGCTCTAGAAATATTTATCTAAATTTTTAATCTGGTTATTATGTCTCAAAGAACATCATTCATTCCTGTCCTTGATTTTTTGAAGGAGAAAGGCTAATCTTTCTACAGAACTGAGGTGATAGATAGGTCCTACATTTTGTTAACATTGTATGGGTTGGGGGGAAACTTTCTCAATCCATTGTCATCTATATTATTTTTCCATAAAACTATACAGGTCTTAAAGACTGTCACTGCAAAGTAATGAATTGCTTTAAATGTATTCTTCACTTTGAGTTTGACTTTGGGTTGCTAGTAAATCTCTTGAAATACACAGCCACTGCTATCTTATTATTACTGCAATAATACAAAAGGAACAGCTCCTATCCTCAAGGATCCTATATTCTCCTGGGAGATCCTTAAACTATGAGATTTTATTGAGGTCTATAACATGATTTATAAAGATGGAGAAATTCTAGAACCCTGAACTGAGCATCAATCAAGGCCACCTATACTTAGCTGATTTGTTTTTTTTTGTTGTTACTTCCTTGGTCTTTCTCACTCAGATTTACATGCCCACTGTGAAATCCAGTTATTTTCAGAGAGCATGAGCACATTGCCCATGTGAGGTAATCAATTTGCTACATTTTCCCCCCACACTATATCAGCAGATTATTCCAAAGAAGTCACAATCTCCAGCTTGTATCCATGCATTGTATATCAAATCATAGAAATACGGATTTGAAAGGGACCTAAAATGATCCTTTGGTCCAAGCATAGGACCTAAGCCAGACCATCCAAGGAAAAATTTTTTTTTAAGTTCTCGTGATGATTTCCTAAATTAACTCAATTTATTTATACAGAGATTCCTGATTCTTCCCATCTAGGTCAATTGAGAAAAGTAATAAAATGTGTGCAAGCAGAGAAGGGAGAAATGTTCTGTCTCCTTTTCCCCTTTCTACTTGACACAGACTTATATTCCCTTTGGGCAGAGGTGCAGTTTGCAATAGTAACAGTTGGCGCAGGATAATGCAAAGAGAGCAGAACCAAGATTTCCTAAGATCTGTATGCTAATTCTAGCTTTTCCATTTATTTGTGATGCGACCCTGGACGAGCCACTCTAATAGTCTTGACCTGGGTTTCCTTGCTCTGAAAGGAAGGGATTGTATTATGCGACCTATAATGATCTGTGAATCTGTCGGCTTTTTGCAGGCTCAGCTGATAGCTGGCAACCTCCACACCTGCCTATTAGACAAGTTCCTCAGTGTTTTGGGACTTGTCAAGCACTTGTCATAGCTGAGATGCAGCAGGAGCAGCTGTTTGCTCCAGATGCCATGTGATCAGGCTACTGCTGAACCCACATCTTAGCAGCCTTGTTCTAGAAAAAAGCAGAGAGATACTCTGGCCCCACAATATGTCATTTTATGGAGAGCTCCCTTTTAACTGCTTTTTATGAACTTGTTACCCATAGTTTCACTGGACCTGTTGAAGCTGTGGAATACTTAATACCTTGCTGGACACACAAGAGGCATTCAGTGGCTAGTTGTTGTTGGGTTAGGTTTGAGTAGCTTTCTAATTTTTTCTGAATTATTTTAATAAAATGGTAGTATAGTATAGCAGGCAGAGGGACAGCATTAGAGCCATAAAGACCTTGGAAGTCCCAAAAAAAGTACTGGAGCTTAAGAACACCTCAAAGGACCAAGCTGCATAAAATTAGTGCTTTTTTATCCACAAGGCAAAGGAAAAAGATAGTAGGATTAAAAAAATATTTCATAGTAAAATTATATCAACTTTAATTATTTGTATTTAAAGCATATTTGCATAGTTAGAAGAAATTATAGTAAATTAGAGTAAAAAGATTTAAACATTTTTATCAATTGATTCTTCTATCATTTAATAAGCATTCATTAGAGTTTTAGTATATGTCAGCCCCTAAGCTTCTTTTGGTTTGCCAAGAGAGGCAAAAACATTGTCCCTACCCTCAAGGAACACTCATTCTAAAGGTTAAATTATGTTTCTGACACATATTGACTAAGTGGCCCTGGGCAAATCACCCAGACAGTAAACTAACACCATGAATTGAAGATGCTCTTTTTTCTCTGGCTTCCTTCAAGACTCATCTAAAATCCTTCCATTTGCAAGGTCCTTTCCTGGTCCACCCAATTGCTAGTGCCTTTCCACTGCAGTTGCCTTCCATTTACTGTGTGTATCTTGCATTCACATAGTTGTTTGCATGCTGTCTCCCCCAGTAGAATGGGAGCTCCTTCAATATTGTGTTTTTGCTTTCCTCTGTGTCCCTACCACCCTTTTAACTATAGTTATAGATTTACATATTTTCTCATCAGACAGAATGTGCCTTCTTGGGGTCAGGAGCTCTATTGTCTGTGACTCCTCAGCACTTAGTACAGTACATGGTACATGTGTAATCAGGCTGCTAATAAATGTTTGTTGATTGACTATTGAAGGGCAGAAGCATGGAATATAAACATGTGCCACCTTTAGTAGTGGCTTGTTAAATTCATGTAGACTATAGCAGAGGCAAGTGCTCTTTCTGGGAGTTTTCCAGATGAAATGACAGGTCTGACCTATCTCTCCTGCATCTCCCCCATCTTCCCAAATGGTCCTCAAAGAATCAGGCTCTAGAGCTGAAAGAGAACTAAGAGATAATCTAACCATTTGATCTCCTTATACTGATGAGGATGCTGAGTTCCTGGCAAAAATTACAAGGCTACATAGTGAATCAGTGATACAGCTGATTCTAAAATCCAGATCTCTATTTCACCATAGCCCATTTATATGGTAAGGTGCAATAGAAAAACTTCTGAATTTTGAGTCAGATGGCTTGAGTTTAAATCCTGGCTCATCCAATTACTCCTGCTTGATCTCTGGGTTTCATTTTCTTTGTGAAAATGAGAATTGCATTAGATGCTGTCTCAGGTCCTTCTACCTCTAAGTCTGTAATTCTGTGATGCTTATCACCAAAAACCCAGAATGCCTTCCAGAAAGGAGAGCTAGAAGTAGGCAGGTTCTATGGACCGGTTGGAATCTTAAGAACTCCTGAATTTTTACTGCTGTTATGGAGAAGCCTGGTTGTCATTCATTTGACTGGTGATTAAATTAGCTTATTGTTCTTTGGAATTACCTGATCTGATTTTTATAGCTCTGGTCAAAGACACGGAGGCGGACATGGAGACTTAGATGGAGGCAGAAGATATGTTGGGGATTGCTACCAAGCTCTTTTATTGTATTCCAAAATGAGACACACATATTCTATCATTATCATATCATAGATGAGTTATTTACAACATTTGTCTGGGGCTCTCTTTTCCCCATTCTGCAAAATAGACAAAGAGGCTTGTTACCAGCAATAGAGGCGATAGGAAAGCACTCCTAGAAGAAAGAAACTTCATCTTCCCCGAAAGCAAAATGTCCTCGTGGAATGAGCCAGCACTGTGCCTAAGACGTAGGCCCGGTCCCTTTTTGGGGAGGAGCTCTCTCAGGCATATTATTCTTTTTTAAAACTCCCATGTCCTTGGGTTCATTTTAGCTCCTGTATAAAGTTTATGTTTCTCCCATCTCATCAATAAGGGAGTCACCGTGTCATTGATTGCATGGCAAGATCCCTGGAAAGACATTAGGACGTAGGAAAGGCAAGTGATTATGGATGGGGCTAAATTATTTACTTCATCAAAGTGTCTGGGGGCTTTATCATGCTGCCCTGTCATGGGGAGCTGTACATAAAGATAAATAATGGTCCCTTTAAATCGGGGAATCTGAAAGGTCATTTGGGCCGTGGCAGACATATAAAGTTGTATTTGCCACATCCATCAATATGCAATTGTGTATGGATGTAATACACTGTGTGTATGCTATGCAAGTATGGACGTCCTCTTCCACTTTGTATTCTGCTCACACTGGGATTGCTCTATATAATGCTACCCTGCTGTCTTCTGGAGGATTGAGGTTCCATTTTCCCCCTTTCTTAACATTGACTCCTTCCCCCACCCCCCAGCCCACTGGGGTGAACCATTCAATAGGAGGATTTTCTGCAGGATCCCACCATTGGCTAGTGTCCTTCTCCTACTACCATATTGTATTGATTTTGAATCTCTTTTGAACATAGCTATAGATTTATATATTATCTCACCAAACAGAATGTTCCTCCCTGGAGGGAGGGGCTCTTTTGTCTGTGACTCCTCAGTACTTGGCATAGCACATGGTACATATGTAAATAGGCAGTTAATAAATGTTTGTTGATTGATTGATTGAAGGACAGAAGCATAGAATGTAATGGTGTGCCACTTTTAGGCTTTAGCAGGGCTGAACTTTGGAAGGGACAAAAACAGACTGAAATATGAAGGAGAAACCCTTTTAGAGATAAAGGTAGTCAGCCCTCCTTGTCTTAAGAAAGTCTCAGGCTTAACTGCTTCAAACTATATTTGAAGAGGCTAGTAAAGTAGTAAGCTCTCTTCAAGGTACAGACTGTTTCATTAATGTTATCCTGAGATAATAATAGAATAATAATTGAGTGAGATCCCTGGAGGAGTCTGAGAAGTGTAACTGGTATTGCTGTAAGTAATGATAAAGTCCATCCCTGAGAATACTCGCTATAAAATGGAAAGAATTGACAAATAAAAGGAGTCAGACTCCCTGGTTGTTTGTCCTTTGTTCTCAAAGAGGATCATGATATCAGGGAGGTGATGTCATGACAAGTGAGTGACTTGGATTTCATCAAGGGAGGGCTGTTCAAAGTCATCAAGCTCACTTTCTCCTCCAGAATCATCGGGGTCCAGTGGCCAGATGCAGGATCAGGATGATTGCAGAAGATCAGAGCTAAGACTGTGGGAAGTCAAAGAGAAACCCCTGCCGTTACTAGGATAATGATCATTGCTCTTGCTTTAAAAGAAAAGAAAGAAGAAATTTCCCACTTGGAAAGAATCAGAACCGCTGGCTGAGCCAGAAGCTTGAGGGGATGAACATGGAAACTGCCTGACAAGAGCAAGCTCAGGGATCTCCCCACCTGCCTTTGCCAGGAGCTGAGGGTGCTGCTTGGTCCAGTGCAGCAGCAGCAGCAGAAGGTCCTGCCTGGTCCAGCCCAGCAGTGACTGAATCAGGCTCTAAGCCAACCCAGTAACCCAGCCTCACAGCAGATTGCCTCTCCAGCTAAGAACCTGCACCCTCCCAGCAACCAGCTCAGCTGGACAATTGAGCGACTCATCCATATCCAGTGTCACACTCTCCAGCAAACTTGATGAAAATGTTTCAGAGAAGGAAAGGACATTGAGACCTGGCAGTTCCAGAGTTGCAAGTTACCTTGGCTATGAGTGTTTCTGGGCAAACGCTTTGCAACTTCTGTTTCTCCATGCTTTTGGAAAGAATTTAATGCATTCAGTAGAAACACACAAATTGTGGCTCTTGTCCTATGCCTTTAAAAGGACAGACCCCTGTAAAGTGCTTTTGGAGGGGAGAGCATGGCTCAGTGAACAAAGCACTGAATGTGGAATCATAGGACCTGGTTTCAAATGCTGGCACTGCCAATGTAGGACCTTGGACGAGCCAGTTTTAAACTCAATTTCTCATCTATTAAATGAGGAATTTGGGCTCCATGGTCTAGCCCTAAAATAAAATGCTTGCTGTTTGTTTGGTCAGGGACTTCTCAGATGCTGAGAAGGCTTGGAGCTCAGTTTGGTGTCTAGTGACAAAAACCCAAGCATGAGAATTGGGACAAGTGTCCTATATCTGGGTCTTTCTTTTTCCTTATCCGGAAAAAAGACAGGGCGATGGAAGGCTGGATTATCTTTATGATCCCTTCTAGGTGCAGCTTTGTATGACTTAACCATCTTCTGTCCATTTCTGAGCCATATCTAGTCTTTGAATCATCAGACACACCTCCAAAGAGCTTCCAAGGGAGAATTACAAGTTCTGGGGGAAGGCCAGCTTGACTCTCAAACCAGGCCCCCACAATTTTCCTCTTTGTTTTTTCTTTGCTATCTTCTCATAGTAGGTATTTGGTCTTGGTCTGGCAGTCATTGAAACATTCCTCTAAGAGCTGCTCCTGCACCAGTGAATAATGATGTAGAATGGACAAAAATAGAATGGACAAGAATCCCACAGCTTTGGTGATGGCCCATCCCTCTCCATTTAACCTTCGATGGCTTCCTTGGATTACTCTCTGGGGAGAAATCCATCTCCCTTCTGCATATCTTACATCATGGCTAGAGCCTTCAGAATCAGAGGGATGGAAATTTCTGTAAAGTTTAGGGATAGACCATGAAGGTGAATTCTTTGTGCTTCATCTGATAGGGAAGCCATCAAGACTCAAAGTGTTACTGGCGAGGATTTTTTTAAATTATCATCTCCAAATTGATATGGATTGTTATTCCTATTGAGGAATAGCTCTATGCAAAGTTTCAGAAGTACATCTGTGTAGCTGAATGTATCATAATTATTTTTAAGGCAAGGGAGAAAATATTTCTTTACTCCCCTTACTATGTCTGGCATAGACTGATAACATAGCTCCTATATACTGGGCCACTGATATTCACCACTTCTGTTGCTCAAGTCTCCTTTCCTGAGCATCACATGACCAGGCCTTCATAATCTTCTCGAGGGGCTGTTTCTCCCAGAAGTGGGATAGGTTGTGGGAGTGCGCATCTCAATTCTTATTTCATTACTTCCTGAGGTGGGAAGTTAGTACTGCTGCCATTCATAATTTTCACATCAGGCTTCCAATTCTGAGTCATCAATCATCAACACCCCCAGGATTGGATGGGACTTTCAGCCTTCCCTAGAGACCATGTATTTAATGGTTCCCAAATACTGGTCTATGTGGTTTAAATATTTGAACGATTCAAGCTAATAAAGGCCTTGTTATAGAGGAACTGCATTTTGTAAGAAGGGAAAGGGGCTAGTGCTAAATGATAATAGTACTATAGAAATAATCATGCAGAAATAGGTGTGGGCTTGGAACATCCATGTTTAAGTCTTAATTTGGTCAGTTGATAGCTAGGTAACTGTGGCCCAGTTATTGAAATGTTCTAAGTGTCAGGTACCCAGTAAAACAAGTAAATTTTACTCAGTGAAATGGAGACAAGCTCTGTCATCTATTTGTTGTAAGAAAAGGTGCTATATAAGAAAAGGAGTTATTTATTACTATATAATTACTTAGGAACTACCTCCCAGGAGCAGCTAGTGGATAGAACACCAGCTCTGAAGTCAGGAGGACCTGAGTTCAAATCTGCCCTCAGACAATTAACTAGCTGTGTGACCCTGGGCAAGTCACTTAACCTCAATTGCTTCAGCAAAAAGCAAAAAAATAAAAAAAATAAAAAAAATAAAAAAAAAACTACCTCCCACTCACCTCCCACTCCTTAAACATAGTATAAATGAATGAAAGTTGTTTTTAAGTATTTTCTATATGAATGTTGTTGTCATTCAGTTGTTTGTCATGACTCTTTGTGACCCTATTTGTGGCAAAAATACTGGAGCAGTTTGCCATTTCCTTCTCTAGTTCATTTAACAAATGAGGAAACTGAGGCATAGTTAAGATTTGCTTAGGTCACAATAGTACGTGTCTGCATCCGGATTTGAATTTAGACCTTTCTGACTCTTGGCTCAAAGTTCTATCCATTGTGCCACTTAGCTGCCCCTTAGAATCCTTAGCTTTTTTTCAAAGCACAGCTTAGGTGCCATCTCTTACACAAAATTTTTCTTCTTCCTTCCAGTTTCAATATACTTTCTTTCTTGAGCTACTTTATAATATTTTCTATTTCCTTATCAAAGTGCTGGTTATAACCCACCCCACCCCAAACCCCAGAAGAATATAAAGTCCTTGAGGGCAGACAAAAAAAAATATATATATACACACAATAATATATAATAGTGTATGTGCATGTATATATGTATATATGGACAGTGTCTCTGCCCTTTGTATTATATATATACCCACATATATGTATATATGCAAAGTCTCTGTCCTCTGTATATATGTGGGATGTATATACACAAGTGCATACATATATGGATACAGCTATTCATATATTCACATATCTGCTCATCCTGGGGATATACAAATATACTTTTTTTGCCTTTATACATCCCCAGCATCCAGTGTAATGTCTGGTACATAGAACACACTTAATAAATAGTGATTCAATTGAATTAAGGCAGTGAGGCTTTGTGGCAAAAGCAGAAAACCGTAACATTGACCTTTGAGATCTGCTAGCAAACTTTCCTCAACGTACAGACAAAGAAACTGAGACCCAGATGTAAGATAAGTGATTCTCCTATGATCATGAAGTAAGTTATTAAAAATAGTGTAAGCAGAACAAGCCAGGTCTTCACATTCCCAGTCCCAGAAGCCATCAATCTGAGGAATAGCTCCTGTGCTGATAAAATTTGACACTTGTTTCTATGAGTATTAAATCTCTTCAACAACCAAACTATGGAGACTCAGAAGAGAAAGTTCTCAACATCCAAGTCCATGGCACTGTTTAATGATTCAGCATCAGAAATTATGTGATTTTGTTGATGGAAATGACATTAAGATTTTTTTTTTGTTTGCTTTGCTGCCAAGGGACCTTCTGACTTGCAGTTGCAATCTCCTATTATGGACTGTTTCCTCCATTATAGTGTGAAATCATGAGATCAATGAGTGTCTTGCTTTTCTATTGATAACTTCGGAGTTTAGCACAGTACTATGCACATAGTGTGCAGCAAGATGGCACAGTGCATAGAATGCCAGGCCTAAAGTCAGGAAGACTCATGATCCTGAGTTCAAATCCAGCCTTAGACACTTCCTTTCTGTGTTACTCTGGGCAAGTCACTTAATCCTGTTTCTTTATCTGTCAAATGAGCTGGAGAAGGACGTGGTTTGCCATTGGAGTGGTTTGCCACTGCAGTATCTCTGCCAAGAAAATCCCAAATGGGGTCACAGACACAACTGAAAAATGACTGAATAATAATAACAAAAGGATTCTAAGTGATGGGAAGGAAGGGGAAGGCATTCTAGGCATGGGGCACAGCTTGAGCAAAGGCATAGAAAAGGAAAAGTTGGGTATAAGGGACATCCAGAAATTCCATCTCCCCACTAGGGGCATTTTCACTGGCTGCCTCACATATCTGGGATACTCTCCCTCTACTTTTCTACCTCTTTGCTTCCCTGGCTTTCTTTAAGTCCCAACTAAAATCTTACCTTCCACATGAAGACTTTTCTGATCCCCATTAATCCTAGTTTCTTCCCTTTGTTGATTATCTATAATTTACATTGCATTTATATTTTTTGTACTTTGTTATGGGTGTGCTTTTTCTCCACTAGACTATGAGATTTTTGAAAGCAGGGATTATCTTTTGCCGTTCATTATATCCTTAGTATTTAGCATAATACCTGGCACGTAGTAGGCTCTTAATAAATATTTATTGACTGACTAACATGCCAGTAAGTAAAATAACACTTTAAAGGTGTTTTTCATATACAATATTAACCCTTGCAAAATCTTGTATTCCAAACTTTTTTCTTTCCTTTCCCTCCACCTCCTCTCTTAGATGACAATCCAATATATGTTAAATATGTCAATTCTTCTATACATATTTCCACAATTATCATGCTGCACAAGAAAAATCAGATAAAAAAGAAGAAAGAAAACAAAATGCAAGAAAACAACAAAAAACAAAAAAAATGCTACGTTTTGATCCATACTCAGTCCCCATAGTCCTCTCTGAGTATGGATGGATCTCTTTATTACAAAACTGTTGGAACTGGCCTGAATCATCTCATTGTTGAAAAGAACCACAATCATCAGAATTGATCATCATATAACCTTGTTGTTGCCATGTATAATGATCTCCTGGTTCTGCTCATTTCACTCAGCATCACTTTATTCAAGTCCTTCCAGGCCTCTCTGAAACCATCCTCCTAATCATTTCTTATAGAATAATAATAAATCCATAACATTCATATACCATAACTTATTCAGCCACTCTCCAACTGATGGGCATTCATTCAGATATCTCTTATTTTTATATTACCTTTACTTCCAATTATCTACTTTGAGAAGCTTTTGTTTTATTCAAGAGGCCCTAGGATGCCCATTTAGATCAAGGAGGGAGGTGACACTATCAGAACTAAGTTTCAATGAGATTACTTTGGCAATCATGGGGAAGATGGATTGGAGAAGGGAGAAACTAGAGACCAGGAGACCAATTAGGAAGTGATTATATTAGTCAGGTGAGAGGTGCAAAGAACCAGAACTAGGGTTGAGGTTGTATGAGTGGGATGAAGAGCATGAACATAAGAGACGTTAGGAAGGGTCAGCTGGGAAGACGCAACAATTTGCTCCATGGAAGAATTAAGGCAAGAATCGAGGTTGAACTAAGGCTGTGAAACTGGTATACTAGGCAAATCTACCAACAAACATAGGGAAGCTTGAAGGAAGACTGGGATGAAGATTTTGTTTTTGTTTTTGTTTTTAATTTTCAAAATGGTGGCCGAGATGGGACCAATTTGACTAAAAGCACTGGAGACAGCAGTCTCAGAAGGCCCAGCTGGGCAAACTGATAAATGTGGTCTCAGGCCAAGATGATGAAAGGCAGCATCTTTTCTTAGATAGTGAGAAAGCTTATGACAAAGCTGATTGATATGTGTGTGTATGTGGGGGCAGGTGCAGGGAGGTGTCTGTTTCTATTCTCATTTCCTCTCTAATTTTTATGCATATTTGTCAAATGCCTTTGCCATTTTCTCCCTGGGATATGCAGAGGCTTGTCTCAGCTTTCTTTCAACTCTGCCTGTCTCTTCCCATACTACAGTGTAAGGTGTACAGCACAGAAGGAGAAATATGGGTCACTGATAGAAGGGGGAAAAACACTGAAAGGGTAGGGACAGGACCAGAAAGATGTTGAAGATTAACTTTGTGCTAGCTCTGTAGTCTTGCCTGGGGCTGACTACATACAGGAGAGGCTGCTGCAGTCCACAAGAGTATTTGTTTTCTGGACACCTGAGTTTGAAACCTACCTTAGCTATTTAATAGCTGTTAGACCTCAGGCATGTTTATATTTATATCCCAAGAGCCTAGTAGAGTGACTGGAACACAGTAGGAACTTAAGGAAGTGTTGGTTGGGCTGAATACAAAGTGCTTTGGACTTAGATTGTTTCACCTGATCCTCTGTATATCAGTTCACTTATCTCCAAATGAAGATAATTCCTAGAACTGTATATCAAATATGTCAAAAGGACTTTGAATTCAATTTAAATTTTGGGGAAAAAACACATTTATTTAAACTCATTGAGCAAGGCTGGTATCCACTGATTCTCTCACAAAGACAGGAGATAATGAGAGAGTCCTCCAGTATTTTTGATGGTCCCTCTATGACAAACTTAAGGAAGGACATTTATGAGAGTAACAGTGGATGTGCAGGATTTTAGGAATTGCAATCCGAATTGTTAGAGGAAACATCCATCTTAATGAGATAGAGAACAAACATTTTTAAAGTGCTTACTATGAATCAGAGTTTACAAATATATTATTTGATTCTCATAACAATCTCATGAAGTATTAATAATACTTCCATTTGACAGTTGAAAAAGCTGAGGCAGATAGCGGTTAAGTGACTTATCCCAGAGTCATGTGTGAGAGGCTGAATTTGAAATTGGATCTTTCTGACTTCTGCCCCAGTGGTCTATCCACTGTACCACTGGATGACTTGATGTGAGCACAGCTACACAGATATTTGAGTTTATGCAAGATTGTTTTCTAGGTGTTGAGGATACGAAGTCATATACACATTTGTACTCTTAAGTAGCTTATCTTCTAGTAGAGGGGAGGGTACAACATGCATGCATAAAATATACTCTTTTGTAAAGCACTACTGCTCCTTTAGGCAACTAACTCCAGTGTCAGTGGTTTCCTAAATAAATACAATCTATTCCCAGGCTCCCTTTGCAGCCTCATTGGGCATCCCTCTCCCTTCTCCTGGCTTTCTGTTTCTCCTTCACAACATTCCACCTCCTGACTCTGTCTGGTTTTCCCAAATGCCTGGAATACATTTCTCCCTCACCTCCTTTCCCACGGAGCTGCCCCTCTCTTCCTTGATGATGTCACGTTTTCTACATGAAGCCTTTCCTTCTCTCTGTACTGCCTTATATTTAACTACATTATGTACATATTTATATACATTTATATGACTATATAATTTATTTATATATATGTATACATGCATGCATTTTTTCACTCTATATATTTTTATATATACTTTTTGTCTTCCCCATTAGGATGTAAGCTCATTGTGAGAAATTTTTTCATTCTTTGTCCTTGTATCCCTCGCATATAAGAATGTACCTAGCATGGCATAGGCACTTAGCAAATATTTAAAGTTAAATGGTTAGAGTCCATGTAGCCAGGACTCAATTCACCCCTGGGAGGATGACAGCAGCCTAAAGGTTTGAGGCATTTAGATTGACCTCTGTGGTTGACCTTGATTCTGGCCAACCTTCAGCTGTTAGCATGGGCCAGATGGCCCAGATTCAGCAACAAAAGAGACAATGAATGAATTGGTGAATGAAAGAGAATGTTCTACTAAGATAGGGATAGGCGGACTCTAAAAGTTTAATAGGGGAGAAAGTTGGAGGGCACAGGGAGAAAGAGAATACTGAAAAAAAAGAAACATACTAAATGGTTGTCAAAAAAAAAAGACTGCTGTACATTAAGGTTGCCAAAACACTTTTGGAACAGTAATCTTTTACAGAAATCACTGATATTTCCACAACCCTTTAAATTTGGCAAAGTGTTTTCCATAAATTAGTTCATTTGAACTGGGGAGATGATATAAGTATTATCATCATCATTTTATAGATGCAAAAACTGGAAATGAGACTCTTCTTGTAGTCAAGCTGATTGTAGCTGTTAGAGGCAGCATCCAAGAAAAAGTCTGCCCTGACTCCAGCTAACAATTTTCCCAGGACTACATGATGCCTCCTTCCAGGTCTATCCTACAAAAATGTCCTATTCCATTGACTTCTTAGGTCATGGAGGTAACACTAGGTTCTAATGTCAGAGGAACATAAAATCCTGGAAAGTGGGATTCAAGAGTTAGAAATACAATGGGTCCCTTAGACTATCAAATCCAATTCTCCCCTTCCTCACACTGAGGTCCAGAAAGAGTGTGTCCTGCCCCAGACCATGTGGGCAGTAAGGAGCAAAGCTGCATTTTTGAACCCAGTTTTTCTATATACACACATATATACATACATTTACATGTTTATGTGTATATATATATGTATATATATATATATATAGATAGATAAATGTGTGTATATACATTTGGTATATATACATGTATTTAAATATATATTATGAATATGTTTATATGTATGTGTGTAAGTATATGTATGAATATGTATATGTGTGTGCATGTGTATGTATATATACATACATCTCTGTACATATATATGCATATATACACACATCATATATTTATATTTATATAGTGTGTTTGTGTGTGTGTGTGTGTGTGTGTGTGTAGCCACAGCAAGTCACAAAGATATTTACTAAGAAATTGTGACTGTGATCCATATCACTGCAGGGAAAATTCTCACTGACCAAATCATACCTCTTTTCAAATGCACAGTAATGGAGCATTTCACAGTTTACCAAGCACTTTAACATACACTATCCTCATAATAACATTGCCAGCATATGCAGGACAAATGCTTTCATCCCCATTCTGTCAGTAGGTCAGTTAGTCAAACAGTTCTTAAACCCTTATTATCTGTCAGGAATGATGCTGGGGTGACAGAAAAGAGTAAAAGACATTCCCTGTTCTTAAGGAGCTCACAGTCTAAAAGATGGAAATGATTAAATATAAAAAAGGGGTGTGTGTGTGTGTGTGTGTGTGTGTGATCAATTGTATAGAAGTAATAGAAGAAAAACATCAGGGGGCATTGGAATGGACTTCCTCTAGAAGGTAAGACTTTAGCTAGGATTTGAGAAGGGGAAAGACTTGGAGAGCTTTTGTCCAAGGCTCCAAAGATCCTGAGTGGCAAAGCTGGCAACTATACCCCATTTTTCAGCTTCCAAATTTAGTGTTCTAGTTCCTCATCCTTCCTTTGTGACTTTTATTTCATCCTCCTCATGACCCTGTAAAGTAGATGAGGTCAGTACTGGATTTTTTGCCTGTTTTAATATTTTTTTTCCTTTTTTTTCTTTCTTTTTTAAAATCTTATTGAAACTTTTTATTTTCAAAACATATGCAAGGATAATTTTTCACCACTGACCTTTGCAAAACCTTCTGTTCTAATTTCCTCCTCTTCTCCCCACCTCTTCCCCTAGATGGCAAGTAATACAATCTATGGTAAACATGGTAATATATATGTATGTGTATATATATATATATACATATATATATATATATATAAATACAATATAGGCCTACATACACACACACACACACACACAGAGTTATTTTGGTGTAGAAGAAAAATCAGATCAAAAAGAAAAAAAATGAGAAAGAAAATTCAAGCAAACAACAACAAAAGAAGTGAAAATGCTATGTTGTGATCCACATTTAGTTCTCCCAGTCCTCTCTCTGGGTGTAGATGGTTCTCTTCATTACAAGATCATTGCAACTGGAGGCCAATATTGTTAACCCCATTTTATAGATGAAGGACCTGAAGCACAGCATATTGACATGGAAAGCTGCTAGAGCGGGAAGGCAACAGAGTCAATAGCTTTGAGGAGTACCCCAGACTCACCCCTAGGGTGATAACTCACATTAAAATCAGGGTGAGTCAGAACACCTACCTTTTCTGTTTGTGAGACTGACCTTAGTCCCTTTGCTTTATGATTGTCCTTGGAGAAGGAAGAGAGTTGGAGATGAGATGGAGACCTTAGAGGATGTAGATTGAATGTCTCTCTATGAGTGTTGTGTCTATGGCTCTTCTGATGGTGTACCCCTGGGAAAGGGGGTGGGAAGGGCCACTCTATTGTCTTGAGCACTGAGAGCTTGAAAGGGATCTGACAATGATGAATCTGTGCTGTGGAGTCTGTGAAGTTCTGTCCTTGAGAGTACTTTCTAAGGTTTTCCTTTCCCTTGAAGGTATGTTGATGTTAGAAGTTTGAGATCTTGAAGGAGAAGCCCCAGGCTACTCAGCCCATCAGTATCTGGGCTGAGACTAGAATGATGAGCTGAACTGGAAATCAAAAAAATATTGGTTCAAATCCCACTTCAGACACTCACAGGCTGTGTGGCTAAGGGCATTTCACTTAAATCCCCCCAGATCCTAGTCTCCTTCATTTGGAAAATGGAGTTAGAATTAACTCTGGTAATAGCATTTGTTGATATTATATGCTCAAGTAAGATATTATATGCAAAATGGATTGTAAATTTTAAGACCCTATGTTGAGTGTTAGTAATTTTTGATTGAGATCACTGGGCCCATAGGTAAACTCACTTCTGATATGGTTGTTCTTCAGAATGGCAGCTAAAATCAGCTCTTTATGATGAACTTCACTTGGCTGGCTGATTTATGGAAAAACAAAAAAGAAGGATGAGGTGAAATCCAAGGCCATTTTTTAGGAAGCAAACTGTTTTCATGAGAGAGCCTGCAATAGAGTGAGAAGAGACCTAAACCAAGAGTCTCTGTCCAGTCTCTGTCATTTTTCATTTATATGAATTTGGGACAATCAATGAGCTGTTTCTGAGCCTCATTTTTCTCATCTACAGAATGAGAATAGTAACTCCTGACTACTTCATGCGCCATATACATGGGTTATACAGATTAAGTGAGACAATATGTGTAAAAGCCAAAAACCCCTAAACATTATAAATGAGAGGTAATGCTTTCCTTGAACATGAATTTTAAAAATACTATAGTTAGCTCATAGATTAGTTTTCCATTCTGTACTGTTCTGAAGGCTGCTTTCACAAACAGGCAGTTTTTTTAAATTTTGCAATGAAGTAATGAGGAGAAAAGAAAAAGATTTTTCAGATTGGCCTCAGAGTATTGCCTAATTGTCTTGAAGAAACAATTGCTTTGGTTTTTCTTACTTGTGCTTCTAACACATAGACATATATTTTATCTCTTAAGCTTACTTTATCTGTTTACTTCTGCTGCCTGAGAAGGTTAATTTCTCTTCATTCTCAAGTTGTTTGTGCCCAGAAAGTGTCTCCTTTAAGAGATAGTAAAGCTGTGCCTACACATGAAGTGGGAAATGGAGAATTGGTCTATTTATCTGCTGACAGCCCATCGAGAAAATTCAAGCCCTGCATCCTGAGCCTTGGGGTTGGAATTATCCAGACAACTGTCTCCATTCTTTACTCCCCTTGGCCTGTGCAGGCAACCATAGGCAGTGCATGTCCTCTGTGAGAGAACTAGTATTGGTGCAGTCAATTTGTTTCTTTCAGTCATTGTTAACAGACCATTTCTATATGGTTAATCAGACCAACCATTTAGCCAGCAGGATTGGCTAAAAGGACAGAACTGTCAAGAGTGCAGTCTCAGGGTTTTTCAATCACTAAACATAGTCCTATGGATGGCAAAATCAAGTTTTAAATATTAATCTCTATATCTCTATATTCTCCCTCTCTCTCCCCCTCCCTCCCTCCCTCCCTTTCTCTCCCTCCCTCCCTCCCTCCCTCCCTCTCTCCCTCTCTCCCTCTCTCTCTCTCTCTCCCTCTCCCTCTCCCTCTCTCTCTCTCTCCCTCCCTCTCTCTCTCTCTCTCTCTCTCTCTCTCTCTCTCTCTCTCTCTCTCTCTTTCTCTCTCTCTCTCTCTTTCCACACACACAATACCTCTTTAAAAAATAAATGAAAATGACTTTGAATTTGGTCTAAAACATTGGGTTTTATTTCCAAATAAATGGTTAATAATCTAAAGTCATAGATCATTTAAAATGATGAGATCTTAGAGATCATTTAATTGTAATATGACATCTCTTTTGGATATGGACAATTTTATTTACAGAAAAGGGCAGAAATATTGATTGTTCTGAGAGAACCTCTGAGAAATCAGTCATTCAGAAAAATATTTGTAGAGAAAGAAACCTGAAAGAAATTGTCCCTCAAAGAAAGGAACTTAGTGAAAGAAACAATATCCAAAGTGTTTTGTCTTCTAATAATTAATATTGTTGTTATTTGTTCTTTGTTCTCAAAGAGCGCCACGATCTCAGGGAGGTGATGCCATGACATGCAAGTGAATTGGATTTAAGTGAGGGAGGGCTGGGCAAGGTCACCTGTCTCCCTTTCTCCCCCAGAGCCATCGGAGTTCAGTGGCTAGACATAGATCAGGACGACTGAAGATGACCCTGGATGCTGTGGGAGACCTTGGGCTCAATTGCTACCCAGTCTTAATTACTAAATAGGTGTGGCCTCAGTCAAATTGAGACCTGTTGAAGACCTTAGTTTAAATATAAATATGCATATGTGTGTATACATGCACACACACATACACATGTATGTGTATATATAAATATCTATATCTCTCTCTATATATACATACACATATATATGTATATATAAACTATTGGGCAGCTAGGTGGTGCAATGTATAGAGCACTGAATCTGGAATTAGGAAGATTAATCTTCTTGAGTTCAAATCTGAACTCAGACACTTAACACTCACTAGCTGTGTGACCCTGGGCAAGTCACTTAACCCTATTTGCCTCAGTTTCCTCATCTGTAGCATGAGATGAGAAAGGAAATGGCAACCACTTCAGTATTTTTGCCAAGAAAACCCCTAATTGAGTCACAAAGAGTCAAACATGTTTGAAACAATTAAACAACAATAGCAAAACATAATTATTATGAGAACTTTGAGGGTAGCAGCCCAGCAACCCCAATGGTAAGAATTTTTTTTAAACTTTGAGACAATTTGATATTTCCTATCTGTTGTAAGTCTGGATGAAATGTGAATTTTAATTTTTCACTCTACTGTAGAAGTCAGTTACTTCACACGAGAATACCCTGCTTTGAGATAACAATAAAAAAGAGACCACTGGAGACTGAAGAAGCAGAGCAGAAACAAAAACAGAAGATAGAATAAAGCAATAGAGACCACAGAAGCAGATTGAAAGTGAAAGACATTCTAAATTAACTATTGATTAAAGAGATGCAAACAACTCTGACAAATCATCTCATAGGTTTCAGATTAGCTAATCTGACAAGAAAAAGCAAAATTATAAATGTTGAAAGGGGTGTGGGAAAATTGGGACCCTAATTGGTGGAGTTGTGAACTGATCCAGCCATCCTGGAGAACAATTTGGAACTATGCCCAAAGGGCTGTGAAACTATCCCTTTGATCTAGCAATAATAATGCTAGATTTATATCCCAAAGAAATAAAAAAAAAATGGGAGCGGTGGACCTACTTGTACAAAAATATTTATGGCACCTCCTTTTGTAGTGGTTAAGAATTGAAAATCTAGAGGATATCCATCAACTGGGAAATGGCTGAACAAGTTGTGGTGTATGATTATGTTGCAAGATGATTGACCTATAAAAAATGCCAAGCAGGATAATTTTAGGAAAACATGGAAAGACTTACATGAACTGATACAAAGTATAGTAAGAACTAGAATGTTTTACATAGTAGCAATAATACTTTATGATGAAGAATTGTGATTTAGTTATCTCAACAATACAATAATTCAAGATAATCCCAAAGGGCTCATAATTTAAAATGCTATCCACTTCCAGAAAAAGATTGATATTGTTTGAATACAAACTGAAGCATGCTATTTTATCCCTGTCTTCTTCTTCCTTCCTTCCTTCCTTTCTTATTCATTTTTTGATAGCTCCTTGTACAAAAGGAATAATATGGAAATATTGTACATATTACTTATATCAGATTGCTTACTATCTCAAGGAAAGGGGAGAGAAGGGAGAAAGAGATTGAATATGAAACTCAAAACTTTAAAACTATATTAGAAATTGTTTTATGTAATTGGGGGAAATATTTTTTTAAATGAGTGCAAAGTGCAAAGCAGAATTCAGTATAATGGAGGAAAAAATGGATATTTCTCCCTGCTTCTCTAATCTATTGTTTTTTGTAAATTTTTGATCACTGCCCCAGCTGACTTTATGCAATAAAGTGTGATCTAGGTTTGTGGTTTGAGTGTTTTGTCATGTATATTTTTGCTCTGTATTTTTATTAAATGGTACTATCTTGATTGATTTGTTTAAATGGAAAGTATAATGATGGAGGGTCAAAACTTCTTGTAAGTAGTCGCTATATAGCTCCCCTAGTTCCCAAGAGTGAGTTTCAGCAATAATACCATGCTGGATAAAATCCAAATGAATGAGCAGAAAGACAGAAACAAAGATAGACCAATTTGTCCCATGCTAAATTCATAGCTAATGAATTTTAGGCCCATAAGAATTAAGAGATTTTTTTTCCAAGGTCATAGAATCATCCTTTTAGAGATGAAAGGGATTTATAAGAAATCATAGGATCATAGATTCAGAACTGAAAGAGACTTTAGCCATCTAGTTTAATCCCTAAACTGAGACTCAAGAGGTTATTAAATTATAAATGTAGTGTTAGAAGAAATGTTAAGATTTTAACAAGTCCAACATACTAATTTTTTAAAAAATCAGAAAATTGTGCTGCAGAGGGGTTAATTGGCTTGTCCATAGCTGAGTCTGAGGATTTAAATCCACATCATGCTTCCTCTCTGTGACTTGTCTCATAGGCAGTAAAGAATTGGAATTCAAATTTGAACTCAAATTTTCTGAGTCCAGCAACAGTACACTGAATAAGGGCCACCAACAAGTTACTAGTTTAATTAAATCTAGCTAGTTTTAAAATGAACAAAAAAACTCCTTAGTTTAACCAAATTCAAATTCTATATACTCATTTGTTTGATTTAATTTAACCCACCTTATTTTTCAATATCAACTTGACATCTCCACCCCTCCATCCCTTTCTAATCCATTTATTACTTATTAATTAATTCATTGGAGCCCATTTTCAGTGAGACTGGTCTTGAGTTTGATTCTCAAATAAGCAATTTCACTTCTGCATACTGCCTTACCATACACTATCCCATTTTCTTCCACCAGTTTTCTTACCAATACATGTCATTGGCAGGAGAGAAGATTTTGTATATACCTGAGCAGATTTATTCCTGGAACAGAAAAACCACTTCCTATAGAATATCCTATGGACAGCGAGTCAGTGTTCTGCATTTTCCAAATCATTTCAAGGACTATAAATTCCTTGAGGATAGGACGTATGTTCTAAAATAATACCTAGCAAACTTGCTATTTCCTGTACGTAGCTGACTTTCTATCTTCCATCTCCCCTTTCCTAGAATGTTCTCCCTTCTTATATGATTATAGAATTTCTAGCTACCCTTTAAGGTTCAACTCAATTGCCACCTCCTATCATGGTATTTCTTGATGCCTCAGTTGCTAGAGACTTCCTCTCCCCCACCAAATTATTTTTATTCCCTCTCCCCCACCAAAAAAAAAAAACACAAAAAAAACTGGACTTGTGATTTCATTGGTCTAGGGAAATTCCAGTGAGCAAACTCCTTCTACCAACATGGAGGACCACCTACTTTGTGATTTATAGTCTTACGTGGTTACCTTGGGACGCTGAGCGATTAAATAACTTGTCTAGAGATCACACATTTAGGATGTAGTCTTCCTGACTCTGAGGCCATTGTGAGTGTCACAATGGGGAAAGTTCTGGATCTGGAATCAGGAATACTGGAGTTCAAATGTGAACTCATATACTTAATAGATGTAAGATCTTGGCCAAGTCACATTCACTCTCTTTACCTCAGTTTTTTCAACTGTAAAATGGAGATAATAATGGCACCTATTTCACAGGGTTATTGAGGGTTATTGATCAAGGTGAAGCTCTAGTGAGATATTTGTAAAGGACTTATCACATTCCTTTGTGTATGTATATGTATATGTGTATATATATATATATATATGTGTGTGTGTGTGTGTGTGTGTGTGTGTGTGTGTGTGTGTATGTTTAACTTTATGCTATTCCTTCCCCCAGTAGAACATGAGCTCCTTAAAGGAAGGGATTGTTTTGTCTTGGTTTTTGTATTACTAGTGCCTAATGCAATGCCTGAAACATAATAATTAATAATAATAATGACAATAATAATAATAATAGCTAACATTTGGATAGTACCTATTTTGTTCCAGACTCTTTGCTAAGCACTTTACAAATATTATCTCAATTGCTTCTTAGGCACTTATTATAATGCTTGTTGAATTCATTTGGATGATAGTTCAGATTTATATATCAGGTTTGTAAAGTATCTATATATGTTATTTTGTTTAATTATAATAACATATAGGAATTATGTTATATATGTTCTAAGCACTCTGCTAAGTGCTTTACAATTATTATTTGATCCTCACAACCCTGGGAAGTTATTATCCCATCTTATAGATAAGAAAACAGGAAAAACAGAGGATAAGAAACAATATCACTGTAAACACTGTACCATCTTGCTACCTCACAATAATCCCAAAAGATAGGTGCTATTATTATTTTCATTTCACAAATGAGGAAATTAGGTTGGGTGTGTTGCCAAGGGCCACACTGTGAGGCCTTCCTGATTTCAAGTACAATTCTATACACACTATGTTGTTGTCTCTCTCTTGTTAAATTTCTTATAAAACTCTACCAATACAGGTATTGGGTTTAAATACACTGATTAACTAGATCTAATTAGTTGATTATGTGTATGTGACAAGTATTCTTATTTTATAGGTTTCTAGTTTGTAGACTAGCTCTATAAAAATGTTGTATTTTCCTTTTGGTAGAACGAGAATAATTCAGGTAGTTATGACCCGCTAAATGATTATGCCTTCACTTCTGAGTGTATAAATCACCTTGACTGGAGTTTCCCCAGATTTCAATGGTTGGCAGAAAGCATGTTCCACTAACAATGCATTAAAAGTGCCTTTCTTTCCACAGCTTCTTCAGCATTGACTATTCCCATCCTTCTCATCTCTGTTAATTAGAATCCTGAGACTAGACATCAGTTGTTTTTATTACCTTTCTTTTTGATAGGCAGAGTGAAATGGATGGAGGGCAGGATTTGGAATCAAAAAGACCTGTGATAAAGTCTGCCCTGAGCACTAGCTGTGTGACTCTAACCAGGTAATTTAGCCTGTCTGCTTCAGTTTCCTCAACTGAATGAGGCACCTATCTTCTAGGATTGTTGTAAGAATAAAATGAGATAATATTTATAAAGTACTTATGACAGCATGTGGCACATAATAGGTGCTTAATAAATGTTTCCTTTCTTCTTTTTTTCCCTTCCTCTCTTCTTCCTCTAGCAGTTTGAAGCCTGTTTTCCTGTCATCATTTCTAGTTCCCTTGATGATTATTCATACCCTTTGACTACTTCTCTAAAATTACAAAATCATAGAATCTTTGAGTTGAAGAGGATGTTAGAAAATATCTAGTTTCATACATTTCTCAACAAGAATCCCTTCTATTATATTCATGACAAATTCTCATCCATTTGCTTGAAGACCTCTAGTAAGGGGTAACCACAGAACAAAATTTAAAGAAATATAAACTTGGGTATACATTAGTTACTTTCTCCCTATAAAACTTTTTAATAGCTATATTTAACAGATTTACTAGTAACTCACATGATTAGAAGGAAATCTTAAATTTTCTTTCATTTAAAGTGTCAAAAAGTCTATTCTGTTCAGAACTTCCTAATGTGCAACAGCTTTCTTCTTCTACTGGTGATAATTGCCTTGCTGTTAGTGTTAATTGTTCTGGCCAGATAACCTTATGTGAATTTTGCTAACTTCTTGAACATCTGGGTAGGAGCATAGTCAATGTGGTATAATGCAAAGAACCTGGATTTAGAGCCACAATATGTGAACTTGAACACTGGTGCTTTTCTTTACCCTGACATTGTCAAAACAACTGTTGAAGTTTTTATGGTGCCATTGATCTTAAAATCTTAGGATGCCATTAACTAATTCTCACTCTGTTCCATTCAGCTTCTCTCTAACCCCTTCAACTTGGTTTTCACCAAAGATCTATCTAGCATTCATCTGCAGTGGGATGAATTCCTGATAATTCATTTATCTAATCAAAAGATTCCAGTTCCACCTGACATCTTTCTTTTCCATTCTTGAAGTTACTCAGTAATTACATATTATTTTAGATAGCATGACTAGCTCCTCTTTAATAGGCCCTTAAATTCCCTGCTTCCTCTACTTTTCAAAAAATATGACATTTTTCTTTAAAAAGGAAAACTTTTTTCTCTTTCTTTTTGCATATCCTAAAACATTTGATGAGTTTTCTAAAGTGCCATGTGGTAGTTTCTTTCAAGAACATATACCCATGTATACCTTAAAAGTACTCAAATATTGGAGAAGTGAGAGACTGTGGTTATGGAATGTTATATATGATCTTCTGGTAAGGTTTATTTTTGTTTTGTTTGGTTTTTTTTTGCTAGAACAGTTAACTGTGTCCAGAAGAAATGCTAATTCTAAGCCATGTTTCCATGATGTGTTGTAGCCATAAGGTATGAATCTGGTAGAGAGTTGTGGGGATTCTCTAAGAAAACCAATGGCATCAGGAGGGTGAAGTCTTGATTCTACCTAGCTTCATTTCAGTGCTTTCCATCTGATTTTCATTTGAGACTTATATCCTTTTTGCATTCCCTTTCACCTATTTACCCTCCTCCATCCCTCTCCAGGTATGCTCTAAATGAAAGACAAAGGAAATAGAAATTTGAGTACCAGTAAATGAGAAGAGAGACAATTAACCTGGGCTGAATCATCTAGGTTACTGTTTTAATTGCCATTTCACTTTGCTAGTATAGAAACACCCTAATGCTAGTGTGCATCTCTTATCACTCCTTTTTTAGTATCATACAACATTAGAGTTTGTATTCAATTTTTTTTTGACAAAAGCTAGCAAGTAACACAGCTAAGACTAGAATCCAAGTCTACTGATTCCAGAGTCTAGTATTATTTTAAGCCACAAATGACATAATCATTTCCAGGTCAATTATATTAGTTAGCATATTGCTTAATGAAAATAATTTGTCAGCCATTTACTATTTAAATTTAAGTGAGATAGAGCTGTGCAAAATCACCAGGCTCACTCTGTCCTCCAGAGTCATGAGTCAAGTCATAAGACATAGGGCAGGACAACCAACATGAATAACTGGCTGGATTTGCTGAGGCATAAATTGATGGTGGCTGAGCAGAGAGGGGCTGAGGGTAAAGAATTCACCATCCAAATCTAGGCATTTCCACAAATATGCCTTTTACCCTCTGTGAGGCTTCCCTTCTAATGAAAAGAATAAAAAATTAAGCAAAGTTAATAGATCTAAGATCCATATCATATGCAAAATTTGAAATTTTCCCACAAAATAAGTTTATTTCTTCATGTTCTCTCAGACTATAACTTGCTATTATAATTTTATTGTATTAAGCTTTGTTTCATTGTTTTATACATTTACATTGCTGTCATCACTATGCCTATTATTTTCCCACTTGTTCTTTTAGTTATTCTGAATCCCTTTATACAAGTTTTCTTGTATTTCTGTCACAGGAATTGTTTCTCATAATGCAGCACTAAACCATGACTTTCATGTACTATAATTGGTTAAGCCATTCCCCAATCCATGGGCCCCCACTTTTTTGCTACCACAAAATTGCTATTTTGAATATCTCAGGCTATATGGACATAGTCCTAAGAGTTTGTTTCAATTTCTCTACCTTCAGGAAACAGATAAGCTTAGTTATCTATAATACTTCTTTTGTCCCTACCTTGAGCCATTGGAAAGGGACCATTTGAGACTTTTTGTGGTGCTACAGAATTCTTTATTTCTTTTTTTTTTTTTTTACATTTTGAGCTTTCTGGGTTCGTGTTCACTCTTTTTTTTATTTTAAGCTTTTTATTTGTATAACATATGTATGGGTAGTTCCCCAACCTTGATCTTTACAAAGCTTTCCAATACAAATTTTACCCCCAGTCCCCTCCCCTCCCCTAGATGGCAGGAAGTCCACTACATGTTAATAATGTTGAAATGCTTGAGAAGTTATGCAAGAAAAATCCTATCTACAAGAAAAAAAAAAGAATCAGAGATAGGCAACACAATGCAAGCAAATGTCAATAGAGATCATGAAAATGTTACGTTGTGGTCCATATTTCATGTCCCTCTTTCTGGGTGTATATGATTTTCTTCAGTGAACAAGTGGAACTGGTTTGAGACAATTCTTTATTGCAGAGAGCCATGTCCATCAGAATTGATCATCATGGAATACTGTTGTTGCTGTGCATGATGATCTCCTGGTTCTGCTCGTTTCACTCAGCATCAGTTCATGCAAGTCCCTCCAGGCCTCTCTGAAATCGTCCTGCTGGTCATTTCTTACAGAGCAATAATATTCCATAACATTCATATACCATAAATTATTCAGCCACTCTCCAATTGATGGGCATCCCTTCAGTTTCCAGTTTCTAGCCACTACAAAAAGGGCTGCCACAAACATTCTTGCACAGGTGGGTCCCTTTCCCTCCTCTAAGATCTCTTTGGGATATAGGCCCAGTAGAAACACTGCTGGGTCAAAGGGTATGCACAGTTTGACAACTTTTTGAGCATAGCTCCAAATTGCTCTCCAGAATGGTTGGATCCGTTCACAGTTCCACCAACAATGTATTAGTGTCCCAGCCCTCCCACATCCTCTCCAACATTCATCGTTATCTTTTCCTGTCATTTTAGCCAATCTGACAGGTGTGTAGTGGTACCTCAGAGTTGCTTTATTTACATTTCTCTGATCAATAGTGATTTGCAGCAACTTTTCATGTGACTAGAGATGGTTTTAATTTCATCATCTGAAAATTGTCTGTTCATATCCCTTGACCACTTATCTATTGAAGAGTGGCTTGAATTCTTATATATATGAGACAATTCTCTATATATTTTAGAAATGAGGCCTTTATCAGAACCATTAAATGTAAAGATGATTTCCCAGTTTGATGCTTCCCTCCTAATCTTGTCTGCATTTGTTTTGTTTGTACAGAAACATTTTAACTTAATATAGTCAAAATTATCCATTTGGTGTTCAATTAGGAGTCCCAAGTCTTCTTTGGACATAAATTTGTTCCATTTCCACAGGTCTGAGAGATAAACTATATTACGTTCCTCTAACTTGCTTACAAAATCCCTCTTTATATCTAGATCATGAACTCATTTAGATCTTATCTTGGTATGTGGTGTTAGGTATGGGTCAAGCCCTAATTTCTTCCACACTAGTTTACAATTTTCCCAGCAGTTTTTGCCAAATAGAGAGTATTTATCCCAAAAGCTGTGGTCTTTGGGTTTATCGAACATTAGATTGTTAAGGTTAATGCCTAAGTTGTCCTGATAACCTATCCTGTGCCACTGATCGACTGCTCTATTTCTTATCCAGTACCAAACAGTTTTGATGACCGCTGCTTTATAATATAGTTTTAGATCTGGTACAGCAAGGCCACCTTCATCTGCCTTTTTTTTCATTAATCCCCTTGAAATCCTTGACCCTTTGTTCTTCCAAATGAACTTTGCTACTATTTTTTCTAGATCTGTAAAATAATTTCTTGGGAGTTTGATTGGTATGGCACTAAATAAGTAGATTAGTTTGGGTAGTATTGTCATTTTTATTATGTTTGCTCTGCCTACCCATGAGCACTTAATATTTTTCCAATTGATTAAGTCTGATTTTATTTGTGTGGAAAGTGTTTTGTAATTTAGTTCATATAGTTTCTGACTTTTCCTTGGCAGATACATTCCCAAATATTTTATCCGATCATCTGCTATTTGGAATGGAATTTCTTTTTGTATCTCCTGCTAATGAACTTTGTTGGTAATATATAAAAATGCTGATGATTTATGTGGATGAATTTTGAATCCTGCCACTTTGCTAAAGTTGTGAATTGTTTCTAGTAGTTTTTTAGTTGAGTCTCTAGGGTTCTCTAAGTATACCATCATGTCATCTGCAAAGAGTGATAATTTGGTTTCTTCATTACCTACTCTGATTCCTTTTATCTCTTTTTCTTCTCTTATTGCTAAAGCTAACATTTCTAATACAATATTAAATAGTAATGGTGACAGTGGGCAGCCTTGTTTCACTCCTGATCTTATGGGGAATGGTTTTAGTTTGTCTCCATTACATATGATGCTTGCTGATGGTTTTAAATAGATGCTACTGATCATTTTAAGGAAAAACCCATTTATTCCTATACTCTCTAGTGTTTTTAATAGGAAAGGGTGTTGGATTTTGTCAAAGGCTTTTTCTGCATCTATTGAGATAATCATATGGTTTTTGTTAATTTGGTTATTAATATAATGAATTATGCTGATAGTTTTCCTAATATTGAACCAGCCCTGCATCCCTGGTATAAATCCTACTTGGTCATAGTGTACTATCCTGGGGATGACTTTCTGTAATCTCATTGCTAAAATCTTATTTAAAATTTTTGCATCAATATTCATTAGGGAAATTGGTCTATAGTTTTCTTTCTCTGTTTTTACCCTACCTGGTTTAGCTATCAGCACCATATCGGTCTCATAGAAGGATTCTGGCATTATACCTTCTGTCCCTAATTTCTCAAATAGTTTGTGTAGTATTGGAATCAATTGTTCTTTGAATGTTTGGTAGAATTCACATGTAAATCCATCTGGCCCTGGAGATTTTTTCTTAGGGAGTTGGTTAATGGCTTGTTCTATTTCTTTTTCTAATATGGGACTTTTTAAATAATTTATATCCTCTTCTGTTAACCTCGGCAATCTATATTTTTGTAGATATTCCTCCATTTCATTCAGATTATCAAACTTACTGGCATAAAGTTGGGCAAAGTAACTCCTAATTATTGCTTTAATTTCCTCTTCATTGGAGGAAAGTTCTCCCTTATCATTCTTGAGACTAACAATTTGATTTTCCTCTTTCCTTTTTCTTACCAAATTAACTAAAGGCTTATCTATTTTGTTGGTTTTTTCATAGAACCAACTCTTAGTTTTATTTATTAACTCAATAGTTTTCTTATTTTCGATTTTATTAATTTCTCCTTTTACTTTTAGAATTTCCAATTTGGTATTTAATTGAGGGTTTTTAATTTGTTCTTTTTCTAGTTTTTTTAATAATAAGCCCAATTCTTGATCTTTTCTTTCTCTATTTTATGCAAGTAAGCATCTAGAAATATAAAATTGCCCCTTATAACCGCTTTGGCCGTATCCCACAAATTTTGGTATGTTGTCTCCTTATTGTCATTCTCCTGGATGAAATTATTGATTGTGTCTATGATTTGCTCTTTCACCCATTCATTCTTCAGGATTAGATTATTTAATTTCCAATTACCTTTTGGTTTATTTTCTCCTGGCCTTATATTGCATGTGATTTTTATTGCATCATGATCTGAAAAGGATGCATTTACTATTTCTGCCTTTCTGCATTTGATTTTAAGGTTTTTATGCCCTAATACATGGTCAATTTTTGTATAGGTTCCATGGACTGCTGAGAAAAAAGTAAACTCTCTACTGTCTCCATTCAACTTTCTCCATAGATCTGTCATACCTAACTTTTCTAACAATTGGTTTATCTCCCTAGTTTCTTTCTTGTTTATTTTGTAGCTTGATTTATCTAATTCTGAGAGAGCAAGGTTGAGATCCCCCACTAGTATCGTTTAGCTGTCTATTTCTTCTTGCATCTCTCTTAATTTCTCCCCTAGGAATTTGTGTGCTATTGTACTTGGTGCATATATATTTAGTATAGATATTGCTAAATTATCTATTGTACCCTTTAATAAAATATAGTTTCCTTCCTTATCTCTTTTGATTAGATCTATCTTGGCTTTTACTTGATCTGAGATAAGGATTGCTACCCCTGCTTTTTTTTTGTTCACCTGAAGCATAATATTTTCTGCTCCAGCCGTTTACCTTCATCCTATATGTGTCACTATGTTTTAAATGTGTTTCTTGTAGACAACATATTGTGGGATTCTGGTTTTTAATCCAGTCTGATATCCGCTTCTACTTTATGGGAGAGTTCATCCCATTCACATTCACAGTTAGAATAACTAATTCTTTATTTCCTGCCATCTTATTTACCCAAGTTATGTTTTCCCCTTTCCTTTCCCCTTTCTCCCTTCCCCCCTCCTCAGTACTTTGTTTTTGATGACCCCCTCCCCCAAACAATACTCCACCCTTTAGATCCCCTCCCCCTGTTTTTACTCCTTTCCCCTGATTCTTCTATTTTCCCTTCTATTAGTTTGTCACTTACTTTTCCTCCTTTCCCTCCCACTTCCCCCTAGCAACAGACAAGTTTCTATGTGAAATCAAATGTCTGCTATACACTTTTAGAGCCCAACCTGATGAGAGTAAGATTTACACAGTGCTCATCTCCCTCCCCTCTTTCCCTCAATTATATTAGGTTTTCTTTGCCTCTTCAAGTGATTTTACCTTGTTTTTACCTCCTTTTTTTTTAGATCTTATTTTACCACTTTTTCCCTTTTTCCCCAGTATGACAACCTTTTCCCCTCTATTTCTCTTTTTCATATTATCAAAGTAATATCTAGTTAATTATACCCCCACACTTTGAGTTTCCCCCTAGTAAAAATAAAGTTCTCAAGAGTCCTTTCCTTTTTACCTTTTTATGCATCTCTTGACTTCTGTGTTTGGGTGTCGAATTTTTTGTTCAGATCTGGTCTTTTCATTAGAAATAGGTGAAATTCACCTATATCATTGAATGACCATCTTCTTCCCTGGAGGATAATGCTCATTCTAGCTGGATAGGTTATTCTTGGCTGTAATCCAAGTTCCTTTGCCCTTCGGAATATCTGGTTCCAAGCCCTTCGATCCTTCAGTGTGGAAGCTGACAGATCCTGTGTGATTCTAATTATTGATCCTTGGTATTTGAATTGTTTCTTTCTAGCTGCTAGCAGAATCTGTTCCTTGGTGCTATAGTCCTGAAATTTAGCCACAATATTCCTTGGGGTCTTAATTTTGTGGTCTCTTTCAGGAGGTGATCGGTGAATTCTTTCAATGATGATTTTGCCCTTTGATTCTACAATCTCAGGGCAGTTTTCTTTCAGGATTTCCTGGAAGATAGTGTTTAGATTCTTTTTTTCATCATGGCTTTCAGGAAGTCCAATAATCCTTAGATTGTCTCTCCTAGATCTATTTTCTAAGTCAGTTGTTTTTCCTAGGAGATATTTCATATTTTCTTCTAATTTTTCATTTTTTTGTTTTTGTTTGACTGATTCTTGAAGTCTTATTGAGTCATTCACTTGCATTTGTTTAATTCTTATTTTTAAAGTGTTGTTTTCTTCAGTTACCTTTTTAAGCTCCTTTTGTAATGGGCCAATTTGTTCACTGCACTCTTTTTCCACTTCACTAATTTTATTTTTTAATAAATTGGTGTCTTTTTCATATATCTTTTGCAGGGCATCATATCCTTCTTTCAAGATACTGTATCCTTCTTGCACTGATTTCAGTTTATTTTCCCATTTATCCTCCAGCTCTCTTTTGAGGTTCTTTATGCAATCTTCCAGGAAGGCCTTTTGAAAAGGGGACCAGTGATGGTCCTTGCTGTTTTTTTCTCGATTTTTGTCTAAAGAAACCTCTGGATCTGAGGTCATTTCTTTGCCTTGATAAAAGCTGTCTATGGTGAGAGCTCTCTTTTGCTTCTTCATCATTTTTTTAGACAGCGTGGATATCTCTTTAAGGTAGGGGAAAAAAAACCCGTGGCTGAAGACGCTTTGCCCTGGAGCACTTCGGCGAGTTGACTTAAGGTGCTGGGCCGGTGGGGGCTAGGACTAAGTCCGAATTACTCCTTAAACAAGGCAAGTCTGCCAGAACACCTGCCCCCAATCAGGGCAGAGTGTCCTGAGCGCCTCAGATAAACTCCAGGTGTTTGGAATTTGGAGTTTGGAGTTTGGAATTTCTTCCATGATGAGCTGAGCTGAGTCCCACCCTCACTTCCGGCCTGCACAGGGGTCGTCTATTTATCTCTCTGACGAGTCCGACTCACCTGATATGAAGTTATCCAGAGAGTCGTGCCCAAATATTTCTGAGTTCGTTGACTTGAAGATCAGTTCAGAGGCTTATTTTATTGTTGATTTGAGAGAAGATCAGAGGAGAGGCAGAAAGTCACCTTTTCACTCCGCCATCTTGGCTCCGCCCCCCAGAATTCTTTATTTCTAATGATATACAGGTTTTGAAATCCAAATCCACCTTTGTGCCAACTGTGTGACCCTGAGCAAATCATTTAACCGTATTTGCCTCAGTTTCTGCATCTGTAAAACTGTGCTGGAGAAGGAATGACCAAACATTCTGGTATCTTTGTCAAGAAAATTTCATATGGGGTCATGAAGAATCTGACACAACTGAAAAATGATTGAAAAATATCGCCACAAAACCCTATAGCTTCCAGTTCTTTGCAATATGCAGAATGAGATATATTTTGGACATAATCAATGTATAAATTTGTTACAAAGGCTTTGTTTTCTTTCTTGATGGGGACAAAGTAGAAAGAAGAGAAAACAAATGCTTGCTAATTAAAAAATAAAATTTAATTTAAAAAAATTAGATTTAGGAAAAGTTTGTTTTGCTTTTTTTAAAAAAGGGAGGGCTTTTAAACATGTTCATATTTGATGGTTTGGTTGTTTTCCTTACCTTCTCAAAAAGGAACAAAATGACATCATTGTGTTAAGAGTCGAGTTGCAATGTGTCTGGGGCTGATCAGATCAATATGAGCTCAGAATGATCTGCCACAGGTTGGGCACAAATTGTCCCTATGAACATTTGGGATGGATTCTCTAGTTTCTACATTTCATATTTCTTTTGAGCTAATTCAATTCTGCTTTGCTCATAGAGCACAGTACCTTCTCTAATGAGGGTATACACCATGCTGGACAGTCCTGTGCTGGTGTCTCCCATGTTATATAATCAATTCTAAAGTTTTTGAGAGACCTTGAAAATATTCCTGTATCATCTTGTGAGTGCTTGTGAGTTCATATCTCTTGTCCTTGAACAACATCCCATCAAGGTTATCCTATTTTGAACCAGAAGGTAGAGTTTGATTGGGAGTAATGATGATCCTTCTGATTACTTAGTGCTCACAAATATACTTTCATTATGAAGGAGAGGACTCTGCCTTTTCCTGAGCAGTTGGTAGAATGAATGAAAAGACACCAGAACCTGGGTCCTAACCCCAAATCTTCCTCTGCCCAGTTGTTTGTCTTTGGGCAAATAACTTCTGCCTCTGAGTCTTAACTTTGTTACTCTTAAAATAGGATTTTTGACTTAAACCACCTCAGAGATCCTTTCCTTCTCTAAAATTCTATGACATGCAACCTCTTGTCAAATCACATTCTAAGAATCCAGTCAACAGAGAACAGTATTTATTTCTTCATTCTAGAAAAAGACGAAACCATAAACCAAAACCAGGAAAACATAAGGTGAGGAAAATTGATAGAGGAGAACAACCAAAAGGAAGAATCATAGAATTGAGAACTGATCATCATCCAAGAGATAATCAGGCCTCCTTATCTAAGTCCAGTATTTTATACATGAAGAAACAGAATTCCACAGAGGATTCAGTGATGTGGCCAAAGACACATCAGCAGTAAGCAGAACTAGTATTTGAGTTTTGGATCTCTTTCTCCTGATTCAGTTCTCTTCTCACTATTTTTATTTGGGGGATAGGGGACTGGAGGGGAATCAGCTCTCAATGAAAAACTCTCTCTATTAAAGTAGCTGGGTCATCTATTCTGTGATTTATTACCTTATAGAGTAGCCTGGGACACTGGACCCATTGACACATGCACAATATGTGTCAGAGGTGAGACTTGGAAACCTGGTCTTCCTGACTTAAGAGACCATTTCTTTATCACTTGCTCCACAATGCATGTCACTTTCAATTATGCCACAGGAGAAAACAAAAACAAACAAACAAAAAACCTGAACCTAAAACTCCTAGGCCATCAATGCTGTGGTCCTTGGAACTTCACATCAGCACCACAGCTGAATGCACAAGGCTGAAACACATAAAGATTTAATGCTAAAATCAAGCTCATTAAAATGAAATGGGAATGTGCATGCACTTAGGACTTTTGCTGAATATAGGTGGTGATGGGCACCCTCATTTTGCACCAGCCATCTCTGGTACCAGGCAATTGATGAGGAGTCATTGAGCAACTCTTTAAAAATTCTCTGCACTTTTTAAATTGGCTGCAATGAAGGGTAACTGCAAATTGAGGAAGCAAATGAGTTATTGTTTCCCTCCTCCTTTGGTTTTTCATTTAGTCCTCTGGTGAAGGGCATTTTTCATCTTATTCCTTTGACAGTGGAAAAAAATTTCCTTCCTCTGGCTTGGCTGAAGATGCTAGGGAGTTTTGATCTCCCACTGCCATCCTTAGGAATGACAGTCATGATGTGTACCGCTTTTGCCTTATCTTTGCCAACAAGAACGTGGGCAATTAAATAAAGTGTTTTCTTTTTTAGCACCTGTTAATTTTCCTGTAGCTCAGGAATAAGAGAAAAACTCAGAGGCTGTCTCTGCCATGGAGAAATTTCAGCTTCATAGCAGTGGGGTCCACTTGAATAAACCTGCAGAAGGACCAATCAAATCTTTCTGACCTAAATCCATAGAGTGTTATACCTGGAATAGATCTGTATCAAGGTACGGAGGCAAGTCACTGACTGAGGTCAGAAGACCAGAGTTCAAATATTGCCCTCAGTCTAATTTACTATGTGACTTTGGACATGTAGCTTATAACAGGGCAGATAAGCAAAGCTTTGTTCTTCTGGTTTTAGTTGATCACGTGTATTGGGATACTTTGGGGATTACAAATCTCCTGGATACCTCAGGATGTGTCTGACTCAGCTCTGAAGGACTCTTGTTCTTTAAAATGAAACAATCCCCTTATTGCTCAGCAGGCAGGAAGAGCAGATGACTCAGTGACTCTTTAAAAAGATAGTAGCCATGCACCTGATCTCTACTTCTTTTCACCTTCCAGGTAGCATTATGTGACACTGGGACTTATAGTAATAGGTTTGGAAGGAGTGACCCTTTTCCATTATGGGCTCAGGGGAGCTTGAGTGACTCTATAATTGCCAGTTCTGTTTAGTGTTTCTTTTCAGTTTATAGGTGATTGAACATTGATCTTTAAATTGTTTTTTTTTTAATTTTGTGGTAGCTTTGTGAGTCTGAAAGGACCAAAGTTGCTGGCTTCATTATGACAGTCACAAATATCCACATGCCATATCTAACATATTAGGAACAGTCTTCCTGGCTCTATGGGATACTCAGACCTTTACGTCACATCATTCATACCCCCAAATCAAGGAACAGTGTTTGAAATCTATATTAGAGTAAGGGAAAAATATTCATATATGTGGGATCAAAAGAAACAAAAAATGGAATAAAATGAGTACCAATTGACTAGGAATGAATGAACAAATTATAATGTGAATATAATGGAATTGTAATAATAATATTCTTAAATATGAGGAATTCAGAGAAATCTAGAAATAATAGTAATGGTAACAATAACAACTAGCGTTTATATAGTTCTTACTATGTGCCAGAAACTATGCTAAGTGCTTTAAGCACATTATCTCATTTGAGTAGAGACACATAAGGTTCATATGTTACAGAGTGAAGTAAGCAGAACCAAAAGAATACAATAACAACAAAAAGTAATAGCACCACTAAAAGCAGATGATATATGATGAATTTTATTTATTTATTTCTTTTTTTAATTAAAGCTTTTTATTTTCAAAATATATGCATGGATGATTTTTCAATATTGACCCCTGAAAACCCTTGATTTCCAAATTTTCCCCTCCTCTCCACCCGTTCCTTCAGATGGCAAATAATCCAACATATGTTAAACATGTTAAAATATATGATAAATGCAATATATGTATACATATTTATATAATTATCTTGTACAAGAAAAATCAGATCAAAAAGGAAAAAAATGAGAAAGAAAATAAAATGCAAGTAAACAACAACAAAAAGATTAAAATGCTATGTTGTGATCCCCACTCTGTCTCATAGTCCTCTGGGTGTAAATGACTCTATTCATCATAAGATCATTGAAACTGGCCTCAATCATCTCATTGTGGAGAAGAGCCACGTCCATCAGAAATGATCATTGTATAGTCTTGTTGTTGCTGTGTAAGTTGATCTCCTGGTTTTGCTCGTTTCACTCAGCATCAGTTCATGCAAGTCTCTCCAGGCCTCTCTGAAATCGTCCTGCTGGTCATTTCTTACAGAGCAATAATATTCCATAACATTCACATACCATAATTTATTCAGCCATTCTCCAATTGATGGGCATCCATTCAGTTTCCAGTTTCTAACCACTACAAAAAGGACTGCCACCAACATTCTTGCACATGTGGGGCCCTTTCCTTCCTTTAAGATCTCTTTGGGATATAAGCCCAATAGAAACACTGCTGGGTCAAAGGGTTTGGACAGTTTGATAACTTTTTGAGCATAGTTCCAAATTGCTCTCCAGAATGGTTGGATCCATTCACAATTCCACCAACATACATGATGAATTTTAATGAAAAAATACAGTCCTGGAAAAATGATAAGGAAAAATCTTTACTCTATCACAGAAATAGGGGCATTAGACTTGTCATGTGGTATGCACTGTCAAATGCAGTCACCATCAACTAGGTTTCTTACATAGTATTTGTCAGTCAATAAACATTTGTTAAATGCCTAATATGTGCTAGGCAGTATGCTTAAGTGCTAGGGGGAAAAGAAAGGCAAAAGACAATCCCTTCCTTCAAGAGGTTCTCAAGGGGAGTTTCTAAAGGAGATGACAAGACTCATTAATGAAGGAGCATCTGTAAGAGACTTAGTTTGGGTAGAGAAAAAGAAATGAAGAATCCATTAGTAGAAGGGGTAGAGGGTTTATGGGAACAAGCAAGTGGGGAAATAATTATGCTTTCAAAGCAAAATTTAACTATAATTGCATTAAAATAGCTTTAAATAGTAGCATTCTATGGCTTATAAATCCATTATATAGATATATACATATATATATGTATATATATATATATGTATATGTGTGTATATATATATATATATATATATATATATATATACTATTTGATCCTACTCATAGTTTTGTGAGATCTGCAGATCAGGTATCATCCTTATTATATCCTCAAACTCAAATTGATTAGGAGGCATATCCCACATACTGGAGGCAGGTGTTGGCTCCAGAGGCCTTCCAAATTTAAGTTTGGTACTCTTTGCATTACAGCATACTATTAAGGCTAAGTTCTGAGTTACACTCCAACATTTCACAGATCCTTATCTATCCACCTGTCTAGTGCCCAATTGGTAGAGTATTTTAAGTACTCTCTATCTCTATCTCTTGTTGCTTTGATGAATCAATGGTTTTTGTGGGAAGGAGCACTGGATTTGGTTAAGTCCACATTCCAGCTCTGCAGTCTCTGTGTGACCTCCAGCAAACCCCTCATCTTCCAAGACTCAGTTATCTCATCTGTAATGATGGGGTTGGATTAGAAAAGATAATAGTCTCTTTCAACTCTAAAAATCCTATGATTATTTTTTCTCATAAATCCCCAAATCCCTTTTACAGCCCTTTTCAAAAACACATCAAAAAAGGCCTCCTCTTTCCCTCGCTCCCTCCCTCCAGATGGATTCTAGAATTAGAGAATCCCCAAATTGCTACAAGTTAAAAGGATCTCAGATATCTCAGAGTCTGTCTAGCCAAACACTTCCCTGTACAAAATTAAAATTGCCCTCTATTAATGGGCATCTATATAACCCTTTCCAGCTTGCAAGTCACTTTACATATGTTATCTCAACAATCCCATGAGGTAGATAAAAAAGATTTTATTAACCCCATTTTTATGAGGAAATTGACGTTTGGAAAGATTGTGACTTTTTAACTTTTAAAAAAAGCTATAATTGGTTTAATGAGATCAATTTCACCATCCACACTGGAAAACAAAGGATATATATATATATATATATATATATATATATATATATATATATATACACATAGATACATATATATATGTATACATACATATATACACACATATACATATATATGTATACATGTATATATATGTGTGTGTGCATGTATATGTATATTTTTATATATGTATATATATTTATGTATGTATATATAGTATATGTCTCTGTGTATATATGTTCATATATTAAAAATAAATATATCTTAGATTATAACATGAGGTTAGCTGCAAGCTCCTTGGTTAGTACTTCCAATTAGAACCTTGTATCTTCCATGTCTTTCCCAATCCTAGCCCTGGATATCCATGCCATTAACCTGCTCTGATCCTACCTGTGTGTGGCTGAGCCCTCCTGGAAGAAGCCACACAACTGTACTGAGTGGACCCATAATACATTTATTTTATTTACTCTCAACTGGTCTTTGCTATAACAAAGCAATTCTTTTACACTTCCCTGATTGATTCTCCATTCCTCTTCTTATAAAAGCTGTTCCATATTATCCCTTTTTGTCTCCATCCTCCTCTATTACCTTTCTTCTCCCTTTCAAATAAGGATCTTCCTTCATATTTTCTAAGTAACTTTTCCATGATCACATAGCTAATGAGTATCAGAGAACAGATTCAAACCCAGGCCTCCACTTCCAGCTCTAAGACTCTTCCTTTACATTATGTTTCTTCTCTAAACAACATCAGTGGCAAGTGTTCATATATCATCTTATTTTCTTAGTATCTAGCCTTTTTATGAAGAACTGCTGTTTGCTAAAGCAGCCCATTTCCTTATGAGACAGCTTTAATTGCTAGGTATGTTTTCCTTATATTAAGAGTGGAGATAAAATTGATTTTTTTCATCAAAAATAAAATGTTTAATTAAAAAAAACATTTTATAGTTGACAGAACAACTCCTTCTCAATAGCCGTATTTTGTACCTAGGAGATACAAAAATCTTTAGCCTCATTTTTAGATAAGGAAACTGAGGTCAAGAGAACCATGAGACTAGGTTTAGCTTATATGCTTAGCTAATTTATGATCATATAATCAGCATAGGTCTTCTGACTCTAAATCCCCAAATATTCCTTTACAACTTTCCTTTTGCCTTTTTGCCACATTGCTTCCAAATGGTAGTTATAATAATTGTTATTTCACTTGAAATTTTCTACGGTACAGTAGAAAGAGAAAGTACTTTAATGAGAGAACCTGGATTCAAATTCTGCTTTTGAAATTTACTTCCTCATGGCTTTCTTCAACAGTGAGTTGATTCAGACTACTTCCAATGATCTTGTGATGAAGAAAGCCATTAACACCCAGAGAGAGGATTATGGGAACTGAGTGTGGTTCACAACATAGAATTTTCACTCTTTTTGTTGTTTTTTGCTTGCATTTTGTTTTCTTTCTCATTTTTTCTGGTTTGATTTGATTTTTCTTGTGCAGCAAGATAATTGTATAAATATCTATGTATGTATATATTGAATTTAGCATATACTTCTACCATGTTTAACAAAACATCTTGCCATCCAGGGGAAGGGGGAAAATTGGAACATAAGATTTTGCAAAGATTATTGTCAAAGAATTATCCATGCATATGTTTTAAAAAATAAAAGGCTTTAATAAAAATATTTTTTAAAAAAAATTACTCCCTTGTGTGACCTTGGACAAGTTTAAGTCTCTTACCCTCCATTAGCCTCAGTTTACTCATCTCTAAAATGAAAGATTTGGACTTGATTGCTCCTGATGTTCCAAAGTCCCTTCCGGGCCAAAATGTATGATTCTAATTTTTGTCTGTGATAACTTTTTTGGTCAAAATTCTTGTTTCTTGCTGACTTTCTTTGTTTTGCAGCACTGTGATTTTCTCTGCCTTGTTTCATGATGTGGTGCTATTTCCCTTAGTATCTTTGATCTCTAAAGAGAAGATTATTGTCTAAGTCCTTGTGAAAACAAGTCTTGCTCAGCTACTGTTAGCATGTCTCTATCTGTAAACATTTCTGAAGGAGACATCCAGCTTCCAACCACATGACACCTCTTCCTTTCTCTCCTAATCCTGTCAGAATGCCAATTTACTCTGTGTGTCTTTTGCGTCCATGTTGAGTTCCTAAACTTTAAGCAGAGTTCAAATTGTTTAAATGTGTTGTTTTTTTTTCTATTTCTGTAATGTCAAAAGCATAGAGAGCTATGCAGAAAAAATGTTTTTGGTCAAAGAGGGAGTGGTGAAATCTGGCTATTCTTCTGGGTCCAAGAAGTAGCCTGGTATAGTGGGTAGAAATCTTCATATCAAGAAAACTTAGGTTCTAATTCTGCCTCAAACCAGTTTAACCATAGATACATGCACTTTACTTCAGTGTCTCAAGCAACCATATAAGCAACCGCCAAACTGAGTATTTCTTACACTAAATAAATTAGGGGATCTAGATCAATACTAAACCCAGGTGAAGTTATGGTGGTAAGGATAATAACCTTATTTGCATCACGCTTTACAGGTTTTTCAGAGTAGTATCATTTATAATATAGTCTAACCCTCATAATTATGCAGAGTAGTAAGAACAGTTATATCCTTCTTTACAAATGGGTAAACTGAGACTTACAGAGATTAAATGCTAGTTAGGTTTTTAGAAAAAGGAAAAAAAATTATTAGATGTGATAAAGGAGATTAAAAACCTATAAATTGCTTTAAAATATATGGGTTTTATAGATTTTATATGTTTGATATTTCAAATTCTGAATATGATAAATTTTTGGTATGTTTCAAGAAAATAGATACTTAATCTCAACATAAAATACATGCTATCACAAAGTGTGAAGGGGCAAAAAAAATCACAGATAATATTTACAAATTTATACCGTAAAATTCATTGCCAGTTCATTGCTAAGTTTGCTTTTGTTAGAAAGTCACACACCACATAAAACAGTGTATTCTGAAACTATTATGTCTAAATAATTCAATGTTAAACATTTTAATATAACATGTTAAATGTCAGTGTTCATATAAAATGTTGCTAGATTGCATATAAATATTTAATACAAACATTTTAACATAAAATTAAATTCAAGTATAGATTATTTTTAAGGACAGAATGGATAGGATACCTATAATTGTTGCTAGAGAAGGTAAGGCTGGTGAATTGCTTCAGCTCCAGAGCTTTGAGCTGCTTTATGACTAAAATCTGATCAGTTGTCTGTCCTAAGTCCAATGCTAAAATAGTGAGCTTCTAGCAGTGGATGATCCATCAGGCTGCCTCAGGACAGGTAATCCTGATCAGGGTGGAAACAGAACAAATTAAAGCTTCTGGACTACATTGAGTGAGATAGGGAAACCTAGAGAAGGGAGGATAAAAAACAAAGAAAGAGGGAAGGAGGGAAAGAAGGAAAGAAGGATGCTTCTGTCTGCCATAACTCAGGTAAGCCACTAGGAATCCCTATAGTCTCTAGTGGTTATAAGCATGAAGAACACCATAGATTGCTTCACTGGTTAAAGTGCCTTAATAATAACTCATTTCTAAAAACAATTTTGACTACAAGAAGCCATTCAATAAGAATGGAATAATTCAGTTCCATAGATCTGAGCTTCTCCTTTTTCATAGCCAATCTGTTTAGAGGCCCACGGCCAGGAAGTGCAGAATCCAAATCTGTTGAGCCCTAGTTGATTTCTTCCAATCACTCCACACTGGAATGAGATTAGGCCTGAAACTGCCTTTTAAAAACTCATTAATATTATTTTCTGCATTTAAAAATGCTTAATTGAAAGGTCTTTAAATGCCTTTGAGTTCAAATGCAAGTTCATCACCAGGAATTAGTAACAAGAGGAGGTACTACTGGAAACTGAGATTAGGGTAGATAGGGGCTAACATTCTGTCCCTTTACATGTGGAAAAATACCTTGGGTAGGGTTGGTCACTAAGGATAATTATAATGTGGAGTTATAAGGTGGAGTTTCTAGGAGAAAGGGGAGAAAACATGACTTAGCTAATCACTGACCTATCAGATTTTTCTCCATTGTATTTGTTCTCTCCTATTTTCTTGCCCATGGTTGTGGCTTCTTGTACTGTTTCCACAGAAGGCTTAGGGGGGAAAAATATTTTTCTTTGAAAGCTTCCTCATTACCCAGCCTTTTAAAATCTAACATTTCTAAGCTCATCTTCAGTGCTAATTGTAAGATCTATACTTTGGGTCTTTCCCAATCTTCCTAATTGATCGTAGGCTCAGATTTCATTTAAATAGAGATCAAGAATAATCCTATGATTTCATTGATTTAGGGAACTTTTAGAAGAAGAAACTTTTCCTATAATACAAATCACTGTTTTCTTTTCATTTTGTCATCTTAGAGAGTTGCCCGTAGCACCAGGAAATTAAATGATTTGACTAGATTCATATAGCCAATAAGTGTAAGAGGTGGGATTTGAACTCATGTTTTTCTGCCTCCAAGGCCCACTCTCTGTCAAGCCAACTGTGTTAGTCATTCCACCGCTCTCATATGATAAATACTAGCAATAGCAATAGCAATAATAAAATGAAGTAATAAATGTGAATATTTATTCTAGACTTCACTAACTGCAACATATCCCTCCTTCTTCTCTCCATCCCCTAAAAGCCTGCTAGGCACATTTGCTGTGTGACTCCTAGGTCAGTTTTTTTTTTTTGTCTACTATTCTAGATTGCCTCTCTTTGCTCAGTATGTATTATTTGCTTTTATTTATGCATATTATTTCCTCCATAAAATAAAAGATTCTCAAAGGCAGAAGATGTTTTTTTTCTCCTTGTATCATCAGTGCTTAGCACAGATCCTAATGTGTGGCAGATTGAAAGAGGCAATATCAGTTGACCTGATATTGACCATCAGTTGTGGTTGTTTGTTTGCTTTTTGTTTTCTTTCTCAATTTTTCCTTTTTAATCTTATTTTTCTTGTGCAGCATAATTGTGGAAATATATAGAGAGGAATTGCACATGTTAAACATATATTGGATTACTTGCTGTCTAGTAGGGGAGTAAGGAGAAGGGAGAGAGAAAAATTTGGAACACAAGGTTTTGCAAGGGTGAATGTTGAAAACTATGCACATGTTTGAAGATAAAAAGCTTTAAAAAAGAAAAAGTTATTAATAAAAAGAAAATGAAGGTAGAATAGCAAAACATATGTACATATATGCTAGCTATTATTATTATTAGTTATCATTGTTTTGGAATCCCAAATGAGTGCATTCCACATATGTCTGGGTAAATCATGTTGGCTTTCTAGGACTCACTGGCCTCACTTATAAAATAAGAATGGATTTGATGGTGTCTTGGGTTCATCTGAACTCAAAATCCCATACTTTGATGTAATAATCTCTGAATCAAGAAATATTTCCAAGCTCTAATCAAGGATTCACTTTTTTTAAAGCAATATTGGAGTTGACAAAATTCTAGATGTAACAAAAAATGTTTCAGATCATCAGAAATCACATACCTTCATGTATGAAGTAGCCACAGTAGCAGTGATCAGAATATTGAAATAGATGCCAACCGAAATTGTCTCCAAGCTACATGGAGCAAAAAGCTTTCAAATTATATACCTATCAGAAGAGATCAAAGTCATATAGAAACAGTATGAAATATATTCATCCCTGTACTCCTGCATACCCCTGGAATTGTACTGAGGATGCTTTCAGAGAGTCTTATAAGTTAAGTATATACCCTAATTCTTTTGAAACACTTTAAAAGGAGATATTTTATAAGTTTATGGAACAATCAACAGAACATCAAGTATAGTGTGTCCCTAAAGTCTTAGTGTGGTTTTGAGCTTACCTTAAAACAAGTTTAGCTTTCAAACTTTTGGGACACTGTGTTTAAAAACTTATAACTAGGGACAGTTAGGTGGTGCAGTGGATAGAGAATCATTCCTGAAGTCAGGAGGACCTGAGTTTAAATCCGGTCTCAGACACTTAACACTTCTTAGCTGTGTGACCCTGGGCAAGTTACTTAACCTCAATTGCCTCAGCAAAAAAGCAAAAAACAAAACAAAAACAAACAAACAAACCAAAAAAAAAAAACCTTATAACTGGATAGTAACTTGGCTGGGACCATTTCTGTATGTGATCTTTATAGAAAAATAAAAAACCCCAATAATGATATATTAGCGTTATAATAATATTTTTATTATCAGTTTAATTGTTATTTAACAATACTATATTATTACTGATAACACTGATTGTGACAATAAAATAATAATATATCACTTTAATATTTGCAAAGTTCATTTGTATACATTATTTTAATTTGAACCTCACAAAAACTGTATTGGATCAGAGCTATTTTCATCCCCATTGTTTGGAGGAGAGCATTGAGCCTAAGGTCTGGCTAACACAACTAGTAAGTATCACAGGCAGAATTTACTTGTACCCTTCCCACTATGGGCTGGGGATATGTAGTAGTCTTAAGAGGAATGGAAAAATGATCAATTATCATGAAATTAGTGATCTGGTAGTAGTTGATAACCCAGAACTTCATGAGAAATGGGGACCTTCATTCACATTGAAGTCAAATACCTTTGATTATGAAGAGTAGGTCACTTGCCTCAGTGTCCTCTTCTATAAAAAAAGAGACTTAGATAATCTCTAAATTCTCATCCATCTCTAACATTGTAGAATTCTACGATGATTTCTTTGCTCACTAGTTGAAATGACTAAGGGTTATCTCTGATGAAGTCTTTCTCATTTCTCCCTATGCTCTGCTGAAAATGTTATCTCTCTCCTTAAAATTTACTCAAGAACTTTGCATTTCTTTTATCTCTATCCATCTCAACCTTTTACTTACTGTTGAATACATTGTAATAAAATGCTAAGGGAAATTATAATAGTACACTTAGTTCCCTAGCAAGATCATTGCACTTAATAGGGGCTTAATAAATATTTACTGGGTTGCATTGTATTGGATTGAAAACAATAGATACAAGAAAACCATCTCTTATCCATTACATCCCTCTGGCAACTTTTGCTTAATATTAGTGGCCAGTCATTGAATCATCTAATCCATCAAATACATAGATGGTATGGGGAGCTAATTTTTCAATGTCTAGAGAGGAAAAGTTGAAATGATTTCTCCTTCACTGTTGGGAACAGATTCTGTGACTGCAAACATATAATTACTCTTTCCTATCACCTCTGCCTTTTAGTTGCTTTGCCTCCTTCCAAGGTTCAATTCAAATCTCACTTTCTGAGGAAGGCCTTCTTTACCTGTCCCCATCAGTTTCTTCCCTTCCCCAGGTGACCTTCCATCTACTTTGTAAAGAACTTTGCATGTACCTAGTTATTTGTGCTGTTTCCTCCATTACAATATGCACCTGCTGATGGACTATCTCACTTTTGGCAGGAAACACATTATCCAGCACAAGGATGGGCATAGCATTCATGCTTGTTGTATTGCTTTTATATCATTGTACAAATAGGCTTGCATGGTGAGCTAGATTAGAAGTCCATTCAATGAGTCTCTCTATACTTACATTACTATAGATGGGCAGTAAACTGGGTCCAGAAATTAATAGCAGATCACACTATGAATTTCATGGTGCCTCCAACAAACTTAAGCATCTTATTGACATGATTATTTAATATGAGCATTCTTAAAATGGTATATATTTGACAATCATATTATGACATGACCTAGGAAGAATTAAAATAACATTACTCAAAAGAGTAGCCTTTGGGTTATTTGCAAAATTAACAATTAGGAGAGTTAATAAAGTAACTTGACATAGATTTGAAATGTCTTCATTTGGGGAAAATTCATGGTAGATACAGCATATGTACAGAAAGAGGATGGACAGAATGTTACTAAGGATATGCATATTGTTGGTGGAGCTGTGAACAGATCCAACCATTCTGGAGAGCAATTTGGAGCTATGCTCAAAAAGTTATCAAACTGTGCATATCCTTTGACCCAGCAGTGTTTCTATTGGGCTTATATCCCAAAGAAATCATAAAAGAAGGAAAGGGCCCCACATGTGCAAAAATGTTTGTGGCAGCCCTTTTTGTAGTGGCTAGAAACTGGAAAGTGAATGGATGCCCAACAATTGGAGAGTGGCTGAACAAATTATGGTATATGAATGTTATGGAATATTATTGTTCTGTAAGAAACGACCAGCAGGATGATTTCAGAGAGGCCTGGAGAGAGTAGCATGAACTGATGCTGAGTGAAATCAGCAGAACCAGGAGATCATTATTCACGGCAACAACAATACTATATGAGGATCAATTCTAATGGACATGACTCTCTTCAACAATGAAATGTTTCAAACCAGTTCCAATTGTTCAGTGAAGAGAGCCATATACACGTAGAGAGAGGGATGTGAAATGTGGACCACAACATAACATTTTCCTGTTCTCTATTGAGGTTTGCTTGCATTGTGTTTCCTTTATCGGATTATTCTTTCTTGTAGATATGATTTCTCCTGCACAAAAAATGATGCAATAACTATACATATATTCGATTTCTTAAGTATTCTAACATAATTATCATGTAGTGGATATCCTGCCATCTAGGGGAGGGGTGGGTAGTAGGGGGGAAAAATTGTAACAGAAAGCTTTGTAAGGGTTAATGTTTAGGAATTACCCATACATATGTTTTGCAAATAAAAAGTATTAATAAATTTTAAAAAAGGATATGCATAGTTTCAAATGAATGTGGACCAGTAATGTAGCAAGAATGAGAAACCACAGGAGCATCACTAAAATATTAAAATAACAACAATAACAACAATAATAGCTAACTTTTAAGTTTTAAGTTTTGCAAAACACTTTAAAATGTTATTTCATTTTATCCTTATTGTGGGAACTATTATTCCCATTTTACAGATGAGGAAACTAAGACAGGCAGAAATTAAATGAGTTACTTAGAGTCAAGTAGCTAGTAAATGTCTGAGACAGGATTTGAACTTGGATCCTGACGCCAGTCCCAGGGCTCTGGTTTCTTAAATAAAGAAAGCATAATGGGTGGTTATCAATTAAGATATTTGTTAAATGTTTAGCATAGTGTCTCATACTCATAGCTAATCAATAAACAATTGTTAAGTGCCAATTCCATACCACACACTGCTAAATGCTGGGAATACAAAAGGAGGCAAAAGACAATTTCTTCCTTCAAGAAACTTAACAATCTAATGGATCTATATACACACACATGTGTATACATGAACATAACTATATATGTACATGTATGTACATAGCTATGCATGTGCATATACATATACATATACATGTCCCCTTTCCTCTTTCTTTGAAGAAAATTTAGAGGATGACATGGACAAAAAAATAATGTAGGGGAAAAAGTCATGGAAGAATTTTTATCTCCATAAGGGTAGGTATGAACACTAGTATAATTAAATACCTTCCTAAGTTTCTGAGAATGTTTCTTGCAAGTGAAAAATTGAAGCTGCCATTCCATCCCTTTTGTGTCATTTCTAATGTTTCCTGGGCTCATTTCTAAGGAGAAAAGTTTCTTGTTTCTCCATATGTCTCTTGTGGATCAAACCTCTAAAGGCACATGCCCAGCTTGTCTAGAAAAGAACAAGACCAAGCAAGTTTTGTGATCCTTCCTTGACTCTCCTGCATAGAGTGGTCAGGGGCCATTTCTCTCTGCGTGCATATCTCATGGACAGAAAGAAAATGTCACAAAATGAATACACTCTTGCTGTCAAAGACTGTAATGAAATTGGCGAAGAGGCACAAAATCAGTTCATTCTTATTGTAATTTTCAGATTGTGATCTCCCTGTTTGTTCAGATAGAAGGCTGATGGGCTCAAATTGTTCTTGGAATATTTAAGAAGCTCTCTTGGTCCCTGAATATTGGCTTATTGGTTCCAGTAGTTTTACTTCCTGGGGTGAAATTGGCTGCTAACATTTGGATCAAATTTTTGCTATATTTTTCTTTAAGTTTTGCTGACCATCCCCTACCATGTAACATTAACTCTGCTTCCTGGGCTATTAAGAAGATAGCCTGGGAGATGAGATTGTTTATCATGTTAGAACTGCCAGTTATTTCCAAGGTTATTTCCTTTGTGGCACATTTATCTATTTCCTCCTCTTTTTAATTGCTTAGATCTGTATTTAGAAGGGAGGTATCCCTTTAGGATGCTGAAATTTTTTTTTAACCACCATGGATATCTTACCCATGAATTGTGTGATAATTCAAACAGATTGTTGTTTATTTTTCATTCTCAAAGATGACCATGACATCAGGGAGGAGATGCCATGACTTGCAAATGAATTGGATTTAAGTGAGGTAGGGCTGTGCAAAGTCACCTGCTTCACTTTCCTTGTCAGAGCTATTTGGATCCAGTGGCCAGATATAGATCAGGACGACTGGAGATGGTCCTGGATACAGTGGGAGATCTTGGCCTTTTTAAGTTAAACTTTTTCTCAGGTCTCAGTTTGACTGAGACAATTCCCATTCTTTGATTTAGGCTAAGTGAGAAATGGGGTGAAGAATGGCCTCTTTTACTTATTTTACTTAAAAAAATCAGTCTGTGAGGGGAAGACCCTCAAAGTTTCTGGGCAAAATAGAAACAATTGCTATTCACACTAATTATGAGCCATCAGGACCCAAATAATAACTAAGCAAGGCTTGACTTATTCTGTGTTAATTAATGAGAACCAGAGTGATGTAGGTTTAAGACATGATCCTTAAGAAAAAAATCTTGCCTATAAACCTCAAGATATCTTGAGTGGTTTCAATGATCAAAATTTATATTCCTTTGGACAAAGTACTTGCAAGTAAGTGTTATGATATCCTATGTGGACAGAGGTAGAGAAGAGAGAGAGAGAGAAGGAAGGAAGGAAAGAGGGAAGAAGAGAAAGAAGGAAGGAAATAAGAAAGGAAGGAGGGAGGGAAAAAGGGAGAAAAGGAAGGAAGGGAAAAAACAAAGGAAGGAAGGCTGTCTCAGACGCAGAGCTTGGGAAAGGAAAAGCCTGCAATAAGGGACTGAATAAATGATATATATTTTTTTCTTTTTTTTTTAAATAATAGCTTTTGGGGCAGCTAGGTGGCGCAGTGGATAAAACACGAGCCCTAAAGTCAGGAAGACCTGAGTTCAAATGTGGCCTCAGACACTTAACATTCCCTAGCTGTGTGACCTTGGGCAAGTCACTTAAACTCAATTGCCTCAGCAAAAAAGCAAATTATATATATATATATGTATATATATATATATGTATGTATATACATACATATATAATAAAATAAAATAATAGCTTTTTATTTTCAAAATATATGCAAAGATAGTTTTCAACATACATCCTTGCAAAATCTTGCATTCTAAATTTTCTCCCTCCCTTCCTCCCACTCTCTCCCATAGACAGAAAATAATCCAATATATGTTAAGCATGTGTGATTCTTCTATACATATTTTTATCATCATGCTACACAAGAAAAATCAAATCAGAGGGAAAAATGAAAAAGAAAAAAAGCAAGCAAATAACAAAAAAGGTGGAAATACTATGTTGTGATATACATTCACAGTCCTTTTTCTGGATTCAGATGGCTCTCTCCATCACGTCTATTGAAATTGGCCTGAATTGTTGAGAAAAGCCAAGTCCATCACAGTTGATCATCATACCATCTTGCTGTTGCCGTGTACAAAAATCTCCTGGTTCTGCTCATTTCACTCAGCATCAGTTCATGCAAGTCTCTCCAGGCCTCTGGAGGCCTGTTAGTTGTTTCTTACAGAACAATAATATTCCATAACATTCCTATGCCATAACTTATTCAGCCATTTCCCAGCTGCTGTGCATCTATTCATTTTCCATGAATGAAAATTTTTTAAGTGCTTAGTATGTACAAAGTACTGGAGATATATAGAAAAGCAGAGACAATCTCTTTCTTAAGGAGATGCCATAGAGGACAAAATAACATACAGGAAGTTTCAGCTGCAAGTCACAAGGAATGGCTCAGTGATCTTTAAGGTACAGTGACAAAGCAAAAAGTAATACTTCTTTCATGTAATTTCCATTGATAAAACTATATCCATTTCTCATGTTGAATTATTTAATAATATCAAGGACTGTTTAATTAAGAATTTCCTTCTTTAGGTCTTTAGTAACTAAATAAGTAGGGTTACAGTGCCTGTGATTGCAGTTGACAATTCACATATACAGTGCTCCCCTTCATAACAAATCAAAAAGTTAGATTGGAAATAGGGCCAGTGGTATGCAGGAACTATTATTAATTAGGATCTTAGATATACTTGCTTATTAGTATCATTTGGTTGATAATTGATATTGGCGGTGGCAGGGATGGATAGTTCCTTTTTTCAACAAGGGTCATTCCTCTCTCTGATGGATGTATGGGCTTAGCTAGAAGTAATTTGGTAATTTGGGGGATCTCTATCTTCATTGTGGTTTGAGAAGAGCCATTGCCCAAGGTAATAACAGCAGCATAAATAAGTTAGACAAATGTCTCTATTTTCTGAACTACAAAATCACCAGTGTGAACTTTCACCACAATTCCAACTTCTCTGAAAATTCCAAATTATTTTTCATGATATAATCTCATTGTATAAGCAGAATTTCTGGATATCAAATTATTTTCGCCAAAAAGATCTTGCTGAATTGTAGGAAACTCTTAGATTCCTGGTTTTACATACATTAATCCATACCAACAATCTGGATTTTTTTGGAGATATCTCTTACAAAGCTATTACTATAATCACTGAGGCAGGGTAGTAGAGACATGGGACCAGGAAGACAGCAACTTCTGCCAATAACCCTGATGAAGGCTATTGTGTCACATATACTATATATATAGTATATATTTGTGTGTATATATACATATATATACATATATATGTATATAGTATTTATATAGAACACTGTAGTGCCATAGATTTATATCTGGAAGGGATCTCATATCTCATCTAGTCCAAACCCCCTTATTATAATAATGAAGAAACTGGAACTCAAAGAGGTGAAGTGATTTATCCAACCAAGACTCTGCTGGAGCCAACTCTTACTTATTCGAGAGCTGATTGTTAAATTTTCAGCATGAGCACTTATACTTGGAAATGAGCAAGTGCTGAAGAAGACTTGATTTATTGTTTTGTTGGTTGCTTAGACTTAAGAAAGTGATAGCAAAAATGTTAATAATGAAGATTCTATTTAAAAGTATGGGGGTTTTTTGTGTGTGCATATGTATGTATGTATGTATAATGCTTTCCCAGAGAGCCAATTATTAAACATTTATTAGCACACCCCTTCCAAGGACACACTGGAAAGAAATAACATAGGCAAGATTTGAACTCAGATATTTATTTCTGCCAAACAAAAGGCGTCTCTCTGTGTGTTCCTCTATGTCTCTGCCTTTCTATCTCTGTGTGTCTCTGTGTGTCTCTCTCTTTGTCTCTCTGTCTCTGTCTCTGTCTCTGTCTCTCTCTCTCTCTCTCTCTCTCTTGTTTCTGTCTCTCTCCCTCTATTCCTTTCTCTCCCTCCCTTCCTTCTTCCTTCTCTACTTCCCCCCTTCTCCTTTCTCTCTTTCACTGTTTTTGCTTTTCCCTTCATATTGTCAATGCCTTAGTATAGTTCTTTGAATGTATTAGGTTCTTAATTAATGCTTATTGGTTGAATGATTGTGATTTGACAGCATATAAATATAGGGAGATCCCCAGCCTCTGGGGTTTGTTTCAAAACTGACCCTCATGTGGCGGCTAATTATTTGGAACTAGGAAATGATAAGTTTGTGGCAGAATGATGAAGTTCAGAGGAAACTAGTTACCTGCTTGGCTTTTTCTGCTTGTCAGTTTCTATCTCCCTGTGTTTTTGTATATGTGACTGGGAAAATCTTGTCCATCTATTTCTTTTGCCAGGTATATCCTTTACTCGAGGGATGATTCAGTGTCACAAGGTCGATCAGTGCTATGCCCCTCACAACATATTCCTTTCCCTTTTACAATTTTTTCCCACATCTGCCTGTATCACAGAGCTCTAGAAATAAGTGTCTATAGGACTCTGACTCTACCAAAGTTAACTAGCTAGAGTACTTTTTTTTAAAGTTTATGGGATCACCTAATGGATAACTAACTGTTCTTGCCCAATCTTGCACTGAATTGTTTAAACTATTTAGCATTAAGCAATGTTGAATGCAGGGTTTTTGTTCTAATGGAGATAATATGGGTATCAATAATTTAGAGGGGATGGTAACTTAGAATTAGATCCTAAACATCCCCAACTGGGGCAATAGCCATGAATAAGGGGAAGAGAATAAATATCTTTATCTTGCCTTTTATGTTCTATATTCCAGACACTGTGCAGACCTTTTTTTAAGAAAAAAATTATCTAATTTTGTGGTAACCCTGCAAAGCAGGTACTATTCTTATCCCAATTACAATTGAGGAAAATAAGACAAATAGAAGTTAAGTGATAGGGTTATATAATAAATATCTGAGGCAGATTTGAACCCTGGGTCTTCCTAATTCCAGGTATGGCACTCTATTCATTGTACCACTTAATTGCCTCTATAAATCCTGTGGTACATTTACAGCACTGATGATCTCAGGAGAAGCTATCCACTCAGGAAAGCAACACCAGCCAATTTATCCTAATCTGAATTGGACAAACTGAGGGTCTACTATCAAATTATAAGGGATGTTATTTTACTTTTTATTTTCTTTTGCCTTTTAAAAAATATGGTTAGGCCCATATGTTAGGGATGCAGATAGAATCAGTTCAGGTCAATAAGTATTTTGTGCATTCTTTGTACAAGACATTGGGCTAAAAACTAGGAATATTAAAAATAAAAGACTATAGCTCTATCCATAAAGAGATTATATTTTAACAGGGGATATAACACTTACACAGATAAATAAATACACAAACATTTGATAAAGAAAAGAACCATGAGGATCCAGAAACTCTTCCCTTAGGAATAAGATAGCAACTGATAGGAGTTTTAAATTTGAGTACTTTAAGAGATGGTGGTGTTAGAGTGAGTGCATTCCATTTTTATGGGAAGACAAAGACATGGAGGTAGGAGATGGAATAACACATTCAGGAAATGCAACATCACAGAAGTCCCAGGAGGAGAGAATATCCAGGTGGTGAACAGTGTCTAAAATTACAAAGAGATCAGAAAGTACAAAGAGAAATGAAGGTCAGGTTCAGCAATTTGTAGATTATTGGTAATCTTGGAGAGAGCATTTTCAGTTGAGTGATGAGGTCAGATTCCTGTTCAGATATGAGTTGGACTAAACAGCTTCTAATGTCTCTTCTAACTTTGACATTTTTAGAAATAGTACCTTGCTGGATAGAAAATGGGGATTAGAATAGGTTTTTTTTTTTTTTTTTTTAATTTATTTGGTAGCTTTGGGCGACAGTTGCTGTTATGGCCCAACTAACAGATTAGAAAAAAGCTCATCATTTGTGGTGTTGTAAGATATCTATTATTTTAAAGCCTACTTATTAAAAAAAATCTACCAGTTCTATGTATTTATATATATATGTATATGTATATTTTAATATATTTATATATATACATATTTATATGTCATATATATTATATATTTCATATAATCATGAATTTATAGGTAGAAAAAGTCTTAAAATCATCTATCGGTTTTTTCTACTCACACCCTCTTTTCCCCCCAAGAATTTTTTATGCAACCCCTGGTATATAGGTATATGCAATGAATATAAAAATCAAACATATACTAATAATAATCATAATTTCCCTATTTCCACATTCAGTTATAGACTCCATATAGAGTCATGATCCACAATTTAAGGAGGTAGTCCAATATCTTCATTTTACAGACAATTAATATATGATCCAAAGAATGTGACCTGCCCAGGGAGAGCTATTCAATTCAGTTTCTCTGACACTGAGCTGGGGACTCTTCTCACATACATTGTGCTACCTCTTTTGCATACCAATAAATAACTAACGTTCATGTAGTGCTTTAAGTTTGAAAAGTTTTGAATGGATCTGTTCATCTTAAAATCAATAAATCAATCAAAAACTCTTGTTTCAGGCACAGGTAGATGCTGTGGTTACAAAGACAAAAATGAAAAAATCCAACCTCTGTTCTGGAGGAGCTTAAAAAATCAGGAATATGTTGGAAGACTGATCTGGGTATTAAATTTTTAGTGTGAGGATTTCCAGCTCATAAATCAGCAAACACTATAAATCATGACCTTATTTACTGTTTTATTCTTCACTTAAGAAAGTGATAAAGAAAATGTTAATAAGGCAGATTATATTTAAAAGTGTATACATTTTGTTTTTCCCTGAGAGCTAGGTGTTAAACATTTATAAGCATGACCGCACTTACAATCTATTCGTTAGAAGTGGTCCTTTTTCTAGTTGTTGATGGAACTCTAACAAAGACTTTTGCAAGGTCATAAAATTAGCCAATTGCATAATGGAAACCAGAATACTGATCTCTTGACTGACAGTCTCCCTCCTCCCCAGTACAATGCTTTTTCTGTCTCATTAGATTGCCTCCCATTTCTCTGATAGAAACAACAGATACGTGAAATAAACAATAATCTTTCTGAGAACCTGCTGTCAATTCTCCAGGTCTCAATTTCTTCAAATGAAAAAGGGCCCTTTCTAACTACAGCTCTGGGTTGATTCTTTGAATTTCTGCCCTGTGATAATTGTTAGCGGAAGGAGAAGTGAAATCCATCCATAATTATGCTTATCTCCCATTAAAAACTATATACATTCAAGAGCACTAGATCTAGATTAAGCAAACCTGGTTTCACATCTCATCTCTGTCACTACAGCTGTGTAACTTTGGGTAAGTCACTGCACTCTGACCCTTGTTCCTTCATCTGTAAAGTGTGTGTGTGTGTGTGTGTGTGTGTATGTGTGTGTGTGTGTGTGTGTGTGTGTGTGTTGTATGTAAGCAGGGAGAGGATAGGGACTCCATGGCCTCTATGGTTCCTTCAGTTCCTATGACTTTTAAGATACTTCCCAATTTGAACAATCCTCAGTTCTCTTGGGAGACACTTTACCTCTCACAGCATCACTTAATTCATATTTTGGTTAAGTCTTGTCAGGAACAAAAGTCATTATTTCTCCTAGAAAATGCAAGCTTTAAAATCCATTTATTTCACTCACTGCCAGATTGTCCCAAACCACTGTTGGCCCCTGAAGAGGCACATTGAGGATGGATTGTGCTGAAACTTGAGTTAAATGAGAAAGGTAGTTTTGCTTTTCATATCAGTGGAAATGACCCCGTTTAGTTGGTTCACAGATAATGATTAGGGAGTTTCTCTCTATAGCCTCACTCTTTGGAGAGATATAAGAGTTTCTGAGATTATAGAGAAAAGAAGTAAATGAGGGAATGGAAAAGGGGAGGGAGAGAAGGAATATCTACTGAAACTTTTTAAAGAACCAAAAAATGATAGGTCACAGTCAACTAAAAAAGAAATAAAAAAGAAACCACCAATCTTTCTTCTCTAACTCTCACTTTCATTCTCATTCTATGTATGTAAAATTGCAGTCATGAATGGCTTAAATAAGCCACTTATATGTGGAACAGAGAATAAGAAAAAGATTTAGCCTAACCTTGCAGATGGGTTAAAAAAAAAACAACCCTATCCAACTTCAGATATCCTCCCCAACCTTTTCCACAGGGAAAATTTCCTATAGTCTTTCCTGCAGTTCCAAATGTCATTGTTGAAGTGTGTGATGGCCATGAGAACCTAGGACCCAAGAGAGTTTGATGAGGATCATTTGTATTTTCCATTTGTGCCCAACTCCTCTCTTCCCATATCTTGATTTATTTTCAGCCTTGCCTGATTTCTTCCTGCTTTTGGCCCATCAGCCTGGGCTAATTTATATGACTGCTCTCAGTCTCTTTAAGTTATGCATTCTCTCCTGGTTGGAGCTTGATGCAGTGTTGGCTCAGAAAGGTTGTGGATGAATAGATCAGAACTAAATCTGGCTGTATTTCCATGGCACCAGGACATTTGATGTTTAACAGAACTTGGGGTGAATTCTTAGTTGATGGGCAAAAATCCTTTTGGGACTCACTGATCAATAATTGTAAGGTTATATCATGAGTTTCCTCAAAATGGAGTCTTTACTCAAATGCATGAGTTCTTAATCTAGGGTCCATTGATTTCCAAGGGGTCTGTGAATAGATTGCAGAGTGTTCATGACTGTAGTATAGGAAAGAAATGCATCTTCATTTTCATTAACCTTTGGTTTCCTTTGTAATCCTATGTAATTTATTTTATATATTAAGAAACATTCCGAATAGATTCACAGGCTTTACCAGCCTGCCAAAGGGGGCCATGACCAAAAAAAAAAAAAAAGATTAAATCTTGCTCTATTGAACTAAATAGCAGAGCTTTATAGCTTTCAAAATACTGAGATTTTAGGACCTTAAATTATACCCTAGTGAAGAAAGGATCATCCAATTATAGATTTAGAGCTCAAATGGACCTTTCTGACAGAGGTGATGGTTTCAAGATGCAGAATGAGATATATATTTTTGGATGTGAACAGTGTGGGAATTTGTTTTGCCTAACTATGTACATTTGTTACAAGAATTTTGTTTTTCTTATTTTTTTTCTTTTGTATTGGCGGATGGGAGAAAAATGCTTCAAAATTGGAAACTAAAGCTAAAAGAAAAAGAAGAGAACAGGAGAAAATTGAAAGAAGATGAAAGGCTAGGGAAATGGTAGTTGAGGGCTGTGGCTATTCTAGTAAGATAGCAGTGGCTGTTGGGTGTAGCATTTATATTTAATATTTTGGGGGAATGGGGCTGTTAGCTGAAGGGAATATGAGAGGGACTAATTTTCCTTCTAAGAGGTAGGACATAAAGACTAATAACTAACAAATTTTTATTATGGTGGGAAGAAGTCTATATTTGTAAAGCTGAATTATCATCATAGGCAAGTCAATTCAGGAATCTAGAATTCTCTGGAAAGGCAGTATATTATATATGGTAGAATGTATCTCAGACCTGCTCTAATTCTCTCTGGCATATCTTTCATTCACTTCACAAACATTTAAGTGCCTTCTAAGTATAACAGGAGTTTTGTGATCATAGATAAACCACTTAATGTTTATTGATATTAGTTTTCATTCTCTATAAAACTGTTAACCTATTATTAACCTATTTGTGTGTCATGAACTCCTTTGGGTCAGAACATAAATTATATGAGATCACAAAGGAAAACAAAGGTTGGTGAAAATGAAGATGTATTAATAGTTAGAATATGAATAATTAGTTATCAATTATAAACTAAAGGCACTAGGTGGTCTTGAAATCAATTCATTTTCCTGAATTGAAATCTAGTCTCAGTCACTTCCTACCTCTGTGACCCTAAACAAGTCACTTAAGCCTGTTTGCCTCAGTTTCCTCAGCTGTAAAGTAACTTGGCAAATCATTCCATTATCTTTGTTAAGAATATGGGTCTTAGGTTCACAAATGGGATCACAAAGAGTTGAACATGACTGAAATACCCCAACAACAACAAATAAACTAATAATTAATTATTAGAATATTAGCTTTCTTAATTAAAAATACTGGTGCCATATTATCTCACAATATAGTTGTGAAAATTCAAAATGAATAATGTACATCCAGTGTTAGGCAAGCCTTAAACAATTATCATCGTATAAGATGTCATGTGGCAAGATAAAGGCAAGAGAAATAATCAGGGAGATTCATCTTCCAATCAGCCTCTGACATATACTAACTGTGTGATCCTGGCCAAGTCTTTTATTGGCTCAGTGTTCTGGGTAACAATTAAGACTACAAGAATGTGGTGTAGAGGAAATCTTTAGATTCCAAAGGCCTGTGTTTGAATCTCAGCTCTGTCATGTATTGGGGATATCTGACTATAATCAAGAAAGTCACTTGATGGACCAAGGCCACAGATTTCTTATCCATAAAAAGATGAACCAGATAATCTCTAAAGTCCCTTCTAGTTTTATTATCCCTCTAGACCACTAAGTTATAAAGGAATTGCTAATCTACAACAGTGGATGGAGTTTAGGTACCAGGAACTCTTTACACTGATGACATCCCAGGTCTAGAATGAAAAATTATTATTGTTCCAAAAAAGTCAAACTTTAAAAATGACTGGTTTTTCCTTCTATTTCTTCTCCACCCCTAGTAGGTCTGTGTTTCATTTCTTGTCTCTAGAGGCTACAAAACTGACATGAGCTTTCTAGCAGTATCCTCTTGAGCTGAATGTGGATTTTTTTTAGCACCATGGAGTGTATATCATGAATTAACAGGAATGGATGCCTTTCATCTATTTATCTTCCTGCCTGATTTTTTTTATGATAAATGGTCCTTTGTTACGAGATAGGGTGGTATTTAGTGAATTGGCTTTTGTTTGGTCTGTCTGATAGGGGTTGAGAGCCATTTTAAGAGAATATGTTCTATTCGAAAGCCCTCAGCCATTATCCATGACTTTGCACATCATTAAGGATTGTTATTTGGACTCTTTCAGTGGTTTAGTATTTTAGAGAGATCAGACTGCCACCTGAACTCTAAGTTCAGTGACAGGGCAGTCTGACCAGTACTGTTAGGATGGAAGATAAATTTTATGCTTCCAATTTTGGATGCACTAATGGTTATGATAATAAATACAAGAGAAGAATTGTCACATAGTGCATAGATAGCTGGGTTTAAAGTTCTGCCTCTGCTATATCCTGGCTGTGTTGCTTTGGTCAAGTCACTTAAACTCTCTAAGATTAAGTCACAGAACAATTGCCTATCTGCACTGGTGGAGAAAATTCCCTGGACCAATAAAGTGACATATTGGGGCAGGGGGGAGGGAAAGAGAAGGAAAGGGAAGGGGGAGAGAAAGAGAAAAAAAGAGAAGAGGAAAGGGAAGAAGAGAAAAACAGAGAGAGAAGAAAGTTGAGAGAGGAAAAGAGAGGAAGAAAGAAATGGGAGGGAGGCAGAAATAGTGAGAGAGAGAGAGAGAGAAGGAGACAGAGAGATACAGAGACACAGAGAGAGACAGACACAGAGAGAGAGACAGACAGACAGAGAGAGAGAGAGAGAGAGAGAGAGAGAGAGAGAGAGAGAGAGAGAATAGAGAATATAGTACAGGGAAAAAAAAAGAAAATGTAAGGCTACCTACAGTCTAGCTTGCTGACTGTAAAGAATTGCATTTCATGATGATGAGCTGGCTGAGATTTCTATGAATTAACTTGCAAATGGAGACCCAGCACCTTTGCCATTGTCCTTGGAAAGGGTCGTATTAATGAACACTGTATTGTTCGTGCTATGCGACATTTGTTTCCTTGGGGGTCTAAAGTGCAGTTTGTACAAAGACAGCCTAGAGTGACAACCGGGGCGAACCGGCACAAACAGCCAAGAATTCTCCTTTGTCTGGGCTCTCAGAAAGGTGAGAGACGAGGCAGGAAGAGGCAGAGAGAAGTCCGGCTCTGGGGAGTGCTCGTGGGACGCGGGGCTTTTTAGGTTTTGCTGAAGGTCACGGTTCAGCTCCAGCTCCAACTGCTGGAAGTCATTACTGTTTGAAGGCTAATGGGAAATTAGTCCTCAGTATAATTAGTCTCTCTTCCTGACAGTCTCTAGTGGAGGCTAGAAAGGGCAACAGGTATACAATTGCTCTTACCCAAAGAGCGAGGATGGTTGGGTATGGAAAAAAGCAAATACCTAATGAGATGAGGAGGAAAAATCGGAGCAAGAGGAAGGAGGGAAAGGGCAGAGAGCACATGGAGGGAGACACATGCTACTTTAACCTATTCCGCTTAGGAAGCTGAACATCCCAGTTCCTGAGAGGGTCAAGCCTTAACCTGGCAAGATTAAAATGTGAAGTTGGACTGAGTCCCAGGAAGACTTGCCCTTTATTTCTGAAGTCATGGTTCCCGCGGCTATCGATGGGGGCTGCTCCCTACTCTCCCTTGTCCACTTAGAATTTGTTTCATCTCTGTGACATGTAGTTGGCCAAAGTGTGGTGGATAGGGGTGAGGTCAAGGTTATGAAAGTAATCATTACTTCACCCCAAGGACATTCCGTTCTACAATTGTGCTCCTAAGCCAAGCTTGTTTCCCCCATTCATCATTTGAGTCACGGTGTTAGGGATTGGGGCATGTAGGAGACTGCGTATTGTTCAGTTCAGATCATCACTACTACCAGTGAAAAGTGATGAGATGGTGGGTCAGTCAAGCAATAAATACTCTGTGTTCCAGGGACTCTACTAAACAATAAAGATTCTTCTTTGTAGTAGGGATTATGTTAGACAATGGAGACATAAAGACAAAAATAAGTAATACTTGCCCTAAAGAAGCTTATATTTTAATAAGAAAGACATAAAGGTGAAATCCATGACCCAAGTAAAATATATTTAAAATTGAATCTATGGGACTTTGGCAGGGAGCCAGTAGCAGTGGGGGGACCAAGAAAAAATTCATATGGTTCTTGAGCTGAGTTTGGGAGGAAACAAGGACTTTTAAGAGGGGGAAGGGATGTAAGAATGCACTAAGGCATGGGAGTATTCCTGTGAAATGGCAGGGAGGTGAGAGATGGTGTTATGTGGCAGGAATAACAGAAAGGTCAGTGGGACTGTATTACATGTCAACATCTCTTTTTTCAAATTGTTAAAAAAAAGTTTTAAAAACAGGTGCCGGGGCAGCTAGGTGGCGCAGTGGATAGAGGAACAGCCCTGAAGTCAGGAGGACCTGAGTTCAAATCTGGTCTCAGACACTTAACACTTCCTAGCTGTGTGACCCTGGGCAAGTCACTTAACCTCAATTGCCTCAGCAAAAAGCAAAAAACAAACAAACAAAAAAAAACAGGTGCCAAATTTGCTAAGTTTATTACACATGCCTGATCTCCAGTGACCTCCCTGTGACTATCATTTTAGGAAGCATCTAGCTATGCTTTACCTCTATAATAATAATAATAGTAATAATCATAATCATAATCATAACCCAACCCTTTCTAGCACTCACCATCTTTCCATCTCTCTCCCTTCCTCCTTCCCTCCTTTCTTCCCTCTCTCTCTCTCTCTCTCTCTCTCTCTCTCTCTCTCTCTCTCTCCCTGTCTGTCTCTCTTTCCCTTCCTCCCTCTCTCCCTTCACCTCCCCTTTCCATCTGTCTTCCTCTCTCTCTCTCTTTTTCTCTCTATCTCCTCTCTGTCTTTGTCTCTTTCTGCTTCTCTGTCTCTTTCTTTCTGTCTCTATGTCTCTGTCTCTGCCTGTCTCTCCCTCTCCCTTCCTCTTTCTCTCTCTCCCTTCCTCCCCCCCTCGTTGTCTTTATGTATTTTTCTCTTCATATATATGTATATATATACACACACACACACATACACACATGTACCTAAAACGGGCATTAGAGTGCTTAATATGTATATTTGATGCCATTTTATCCAAAAGTTCATTGAGGATTGTAAATGAAGTTTCATCCCAAAGTTTCAATGTGGTTTCCTTTTCCATTGTCTTCTAGGAGAAATGAAATCCTGAGAATTAGTTGTTGAGTCAGGAAAGGACAATTGAATTTGCTCCAGTTTACCACCTTGCTTTGGTTTCTCATTGACATGAGTTTTGGTGGGAAGTTGTTGGTACAGAAGCAGTTCCCTTCCATTGTCAGTTGTGTTAGTGCAAAATGAACAAAGATACTGGAAAATTGTGTCAGCCTCAGCAAGGCATTGATCCCTAATGTGGTTTGTGTTTCAGTTCCATCTTTTCATGTCTAGGTAAGGTGGGAAGGGAGGGAGGACTTCTACCTGTCCTTGGTTCCCCACAGAGATGAAATGATGATACAGAAATACTTTTGGCAGTAATGAGATGAGAAATGGCAAATGTCAGAGAAGAGAGTAAAGATACATAAGGAAGAGTAGGAGATGGCTATTAAAGTAATGCCCTGGAGTAGGTAGGAGGGTAGGAGGAAAAGGTACAGGTAGAGTGATTAGTCTCAGCCGGTGGTAAGGATATCTCTTCTCCTCTGGCCAAGGGGAAGTGTTCTAGGCTTCAAGCCTTCGGTAACCAAGGATTAATCCTCAACCCATTTCTCCTTGTAGTGAATCCAAAAACCAGTCAACTTTAAAAAGAAAGCAGCAATTGTGTTAAAGGGATCTTTTTGGCCCACTCACCTTCTCAACCTGCAGGATTTCTTTTCTCCTGACATTCTATTCCTGCTGAGCTCCCTGAGCTATAAGTACCTGGTTACACCATCCCAGATTGGGGGAAGAAGTGAGTTTCCCAGGCCACAGACCCCTGCTGAATAGAGATTGGATTTTTTTGCCTAGCTTTTCCCTGCACATTCCTAACTCGGTTTGACCCTGTCATGTTGCAGTTAGACTTAATCAATAGTGCTTTAAAAATAAGATTTGCCCTTTGAAAACCAGCACTAAGTAGCTCTTTATTTCTTACTCTTTGAAAAGCACAGGTTTTATTCGATGATCTACTCTTAAAAAATATTGCTTACCAGTGGAAAACAAAAACAAAAACTCCTCAGCTTCTATAGAACACAGAACTGGCAAGGAGTAAGCTGGATGGTGCTTGTCAGGGAAGCATGTTAGTGAGTTCACGGCTTTTGAGGAACTGAAACCATATGAAGCTAGCTAAGAAACCAGATAATTTGTTCTTTCACCTGAATGGTCTCCAATGGCAAGGGCTCTGTATCTCTGTTCCCTAGAGATTTCTAGGATAGAAATCCTTAGTGCTAATGGAAGACTTGAAAAGCTCAACATTGTTGAGAAGTCTAAAGCAACACATATGTGGCTGAAACTTTTTTTCCCTTTCATTATTTTTTAAAAGTGGATTTAGTTGACTGATGGTATTGATTGATGGTCAATTGATCAAGTGCAGTTTAATGTCTCTGTGTAAATATGCATGCGCATATGAAGATCAGGACCAATGTTAGGATCAAGAACCAAACCTTCACTCTAAATCACTATTGATTAGAGAAATGCAAATTAAAACAACTCTGAGGTACCATCTCATACCTCTCAGATTGGCTAACATGACAAGAAACGATAATGATAAATGTTGAAAGGAATGTGGGAAAACTGAATCACTAATGCATTGTTGGTGGAGTTGTGAAATGATCCAGCCATTTTGGAGAACAATGTCCAGTTTGGAACTATGTCCAAAAGGCTTTCAAAATGTGCTTATCTTTTGATCCAGCAGTGTCACTACTGTGTCTGTATCCCAATGAAATTAAAAAAGAGGGGAAAAGATCCACATGTGCAAAAATGTTTATAGCAGCTCTTTTTTGTGGTGGCAAAGAATTGGAAAATGAATATTTGACCATCAATTGGGAAATGGATGAATAAGTTACAGTATATGAAAGTAATGGAATATTGTTGTTCTATGAAAAATGATGAACAAGACAGTTTTAGAAAGGCCTAGAAAGATTTATGCAAACTGATGCTGAGTGAAACAAGCAGAAGCAGGAGTACATTGTACATAGTAACAGCGATATTGTGTGATAATCAATTATGAAAAATTTGGTTCTTTTCAGTAATTCAGCGATCCAAGACAATCCCAGTAAACTTTGGATAGAAAAAGCCATCTGCATACAAAGAGGAAATTATGAAAACTGAACATAAATCAATAATGCTATGCTTACTTTTTTTTTCTCTCATGGTTTTCCCTTTTGCTCTGATTTTTCTCTCCCAACATGATTCATAAAGAAATGTATAGAAAAAATTAATGTACATGCATAATTAGAAAAAAAACAATTTTAAAAAGGAGGAAAAAAGAACCAAACATTTATATATATTTATAGCACTCATATTTCTTAGGTTCTGATCTCCTTCAAAGATTTCAATAAGGACTAGGGAAGATGACCAAAGTTCACATGTTCTTATAAAAATTGATTGCTGGGAAAGTTTAGAATTTAGTATATGATGTCAACTGGTTGTATCTTGTTACTGAAGCTAAAGTTCACTCTCCACCTGCCCCAGTAACAGGGAGCATTCACTCATAGGGGACTCAGTGATGTGTCCAATTGAGTGCACATTGATCACTCCATTTTAACCTATTAAGAAACTATAGAAAGAGAATCATACAATCATATATTAATACCTAAAAAGGATCTTCATGGCCTTTCTAGTCCAATCTCCTCATTTTAAAAGGCAAAAACTCTGAAACTAAGAGATGAAAAGTCTTGCTCAAGATCACTTAGGTAGTATCAGCTGACATGGAAGTTGAACCCAGGTCTCCTAACTCTAAAACCAACACTCTTTCCATAGGACTTCTCATGGTAATAATCAATAGCTTTTAAAAAATCACAACCTTAAATTTGATAGCATGAAGTGAGTGGGGTCACTTATATTCACGTGGGCAAAAAGAAAGCCACTGATTAATGTTGAGCCATTCAAGAGTCTTTAGACTAAAGGGATATAGAATACATCTTATAGAAAGTAGTCTCTATGGATTTCTCTGTTACTTTTTCATGTCACATTCACAAAGTTAGAGGCCCATCTGCGAGACACTATTTACACCCTTCTCTTCTTTATCAGACCTCCTAGGTCTCATTAAAATGAGGTTATAGTACAAAAATGGGTTATGAAATCATTATGGAAAAAAGCCATCACTAAAGCAAAAAGGCAGCCTTGCATAACAAATAAAAGACTGTCTTATAGTTGGTTCATGTTAAGCCTCTTATATATGTTAGCTATGTAATTCTTTTTAAAATTTTTAATAACATTTTATTTTTCCAAATACATGTAAAGATAGTTTTCAACATTCATCTTTACAAAACCTTGTGTTCCAAATTTCTCTCCTTCTCCTCCCTCCTCCCCAAGATAACAAGCAATCCAAAATAGGTTAAAAATGTGCAATTCTCCTAAACATATTGCCATATTTATGCCGTGCAAAAAAAGTCAGTTCAAAAGAGAAAGAAAGCCATGAGAAAGAATAAAAACACAAGTAAGCAAACAAACAACAACAACAAAGTGAAAATGCTGTGCTTTGGTCTAAATTCCCTCTCCATAGTTCTCTCTTTGGGTGTAGATGGCTTTCTCCATTCCAAGTCTATTGGAATTGGCCTGAATCACCTTTTTTGTTGAAAAGAACCAAGTCCATCACAGTTGATCATCATATAATTTTGTTGCTATTGTGTACAATGTTCTCTTGGTTTTGCTCGCTGCACTTTAGCTATGTAATTCTGGGCAAGTTATTTAACTTCTCAGTTCCCCACCCAATAAAACTAAATTATAAACCCAACTCCATTAATAGAAGGAACCAGTCCTCACAAGTACAAATCCCACCACATGAAAGTATAAATATATATGTATATATGTGCATATACATATATATATATATGCACACACATGTATATACATAAATATACTTGCACATGTGTGTGTATGTGTGTGTGCATAAAATGTCAGTTGACTTACTTGGTCTCTCTAGTGTTTCATCAATGGCATCTCTTTATGGAAGCCCAGAAAGGCTTTTTTTCACAGGATTATAAGATTTAGATTTGTAAGGTACCTCAGGGGTCTTATAATCCAACTTCCTCATTTGCTGAGAACACTAAGACAGAGAAGTCACAAAGCTTATAAATATGAAAGCTTCAAAAATGGGGAAGGCCTACTACCTGTGAAAAGAAGGCAATGGGTAAAGAATAAATGATGACAACATCTTTCCAAAGAATATTTTTATTGTAAAAGAAGATGCTTTATTTGGTTAAAAAAATTGTCTTGGAGATGAAGAAATCTGCAGTTGGTTCTTTTTGTTTTGTTTAATGCAGCCTCTGCTATTAACTAGCTTTGTGATTCTGAATTAGTTACTTCCCATTTTAGGATCCTCAAATTCCCTATCTGAAAAATTAGGGGATTGAGCTCCGTGACATTTAAAAGTTCATTCTAGACCTGACTTTCTATTTGAAATCAAATGCAGATTTTTTCATTTGTGTTTTTGATCTTTTTCCTCCTCCTTGTTTTTGTTTCTGTTTTGATGGTGTTTTTTATCCTTATATGTGAAATCTGTCTGTTTCTTAAGGGATGCTAAATGATTACCATGGATCCATTAAAACTGGCTATGAAATAAACAGTCTGGCTTGCCTGACTCTGAGGACTGCAGAATGTATTCAAATGTTCTCTTCTTTTCTGTCAGGAATTTAAAGCAATTTTGGAGCTTTTTCTTATTCCTTCCCTTTTTTTCAGAAGACACCCTGAAGAAGGATAAGTGAGAGAGATCAAGAATCCACTAGTAAATCAGAATAACTACAGCCCAACCACTTTAACACTCCACGGCCTACATGAAAATAATGCTGAGCGAAATTAGTGGAAACAGTGGACTGAGTCACATTTGCTGAGACCAAGGGTCTTTACTTGGCAACTATGAATTTGGCTTTTGTTTTTCATATTTTGATAAATATATTCCAATATAATAGGTTTTCTTTATAATCTTATGTTTTCCAGTGTTTTGGGTGTCCTTTGTCTTGTTTGAGACCTAGTCTCACTGTCTCCCTAACTTATCTGGTCCCAAGCCGTGCCCCTTTTGGATATAATCCCAGTACTGATCTGTGTAGCATCTTGATAAGCTCTTTTTCACCAGCCTGGCTTGGCTCATCCCTCTCTCAGAAACCTGGTGGGCCTCTACTCCTGGGGACTAATCATATTCGTGCTGAACTTAATGCAGGCACCCAATGGGCTTTAGCCCTGATGTTCCTAAACTCTGTTATCTCTAGTAGGTAGGGAGCGCAGAGAGTGGACTGCTGGGCCTGGATTCAGGAAGATTTGAGTTAAAACACATCCTTGGACATTTACTAGCAATGTGACCCTGGGCAAACACTTACCTTCTATCTGAGATCCCTCAGCTTTAAAATGGGGATACATACTTCTCAGGATTGTTATGTATATAATACATAATATCTGGCACATAGTAAGGATTTGGTGTTTTCCTTCCTCCCTTCCTTCCTTCCTTCCTTCCTTCCTTCCTTCCTTCCTTCCTTCCTTCCTTTCTTCCTTCCTTCCTTCCTCCTCTTTTCCTTCCTTCCTTTCCCCTTCCTTCCTTTTTCCCTTGACTATCTCTTTCCTTCCTTTCTTCCTATCTTTTTTCTTTCCTTCCTTCCTCCCTTCCCTCCTTCCCTCTTTCCCTCTTTCCTTCCTTCCTTTGTTTTCGCCTTCCTGCCTGCCTTCCTTTCCTTCCCTCTTCTCTCCTTTCTTTCCTTTCCTCCTGCCTTCCCTCCCTCCCTCCTTCTCTCTTTCCTTCCTTCTTTCCTTCCTTCCCTTCCTCCTTCCCTTCTGCCTTCCCTCCCTCCATCTTTCCTTCCTTCCTTCCTTCTAGAAGATATTATGCCTGACTATATGTATAATATCATATCCATTGAAAACCATTATTCTGAGGAGGAGTCCATAGACTTCACTGTAATTCCAAAGGAGAATTAATCTTTACACAGAAAGAGTTAAGAACTCATTTCCAAAAATTCTTAGGCTTATTTCTGTATCACCATTAAGGACCAAACTGGTGGTTCCAGGCTGGTGAATGGAAGAAAGTGCAAAGAGTTTGTAGGGTTTGCTGGAGTTGCACCTATAAGTAGAGACATGAAATGGTGGATGTGGCAAGAATTGTTCAGTCTAGCTTGCCTAGGGTCACATTCAGCCAGTATGGTTCCCCATAGAATTGTGTATCATTCTCAAGAAGATCTAAAATTAATCAGATCTCCTTGTGGACTAGAGGATTGGATAGAAGTCATATTAGATCCTCTTGGGCTCTTCAGGACTCCTGAAAACATGGTTCTCTTCAAACCTACCTTGCTTCTATGAACTCTAGTCTATGAAGTTCAATCTAAAATTCCTCAGACTTAGTTTTCAAGTGAATAAAACATTCATTTAGCATGGTATTGTGAAGAACACTGACCATCTGGTTAAAGGATCCGGATTCAAATCTTGGCTGTGATACCATCTGTATGACCTTGGCACTTAGCTTTGGTTTTTTTAATGGCAAATGAGAGAAATGGCCTCTTTGGCCTCCCAGCCCTATATGTATGACCATTTGACCCTTAACAGTCAGGACAGCAGCCAAGATCCTTGAGGATACCCAGGAAGATTGTATCATCCAGATGCAAAGGAGGTGTCCCAGTACTACATGTTCTCTTTTTTCAATTGCTAACTTCAATTCCCTGATTGAGGGGTGTGTCAGACACTCACACACATTGGTGATCCCTTTAACTGGAGAAGCATCAAATAGAAATGATAAAGTACTAGCTCTAAGAACCCCATTACTGAGGGGCTTCTCCAGCTATCATCAGTAATGAAGTTGACTGTTTCCAAGGGAAAATTGTAAATTTCTTCCTCTCCTGTGTTTATTTTCTCTAGCTATTACAGATGCAAGGTGATCTTGGCAAGGAGCATCATTTTCTCAAAATGAGCAAGAATTGGATAAACACCCCATGATGCACCATGTCATTATTTAAACTTGCTGTGGCTTCATTCGTCCTTCAGTTCCTTACTAATAACTTTAATTATAGCAATCACTCATTCTAAAATGGCTCTGTTCTTTCTTCTTGACTTGGTATAGCCTCACAGACTTCTTGCCGTGCAGCAGGGATATGGTGATGTGATCCCCTCAGAGATTTTTCAACATGTTGTATTTAGTAGGGTAGGAAGGAGGGAGCTAGGTTTTGTGTGCTCCTCTATCATTATGTCTATATGCTTCTAGTTTATGATGTAAATAAGTTGGTGAGATTCTGTTCTTTGCTAAATGTGAAATATATTCGGTGGGGATTAAAAAGGAAGCTTCTTTTGAGAAGTAAAAAATAGATTCTGGCTCATGAGTTAGAAGGTGGATTTATCTAGGACTTGAAAGGGAAAAATTAAAGCAATTGGAAGAGTTGCTATAGCATTAGCTGGCCATATCCTTCCATCAAGTCTCTGGTCTACCTTTAAGGAAAAGCAGGAAGAAAGGAAGGAGTTTGGAAAAAGGATGGTGACAAGCATTATGTGACCCTGAGCATGTCCCTTCATTTTTCTGAAGATTATAAGTTCTAAAAGCAGGTATCAATCTGTGTTGATTGGCATCTGCTCAGAAATGAAAGAATGAAACAGAAGCTACAAGAAGATTACAAATGGAAATCACATGGTACAATGGGAAAAGTATTGACTCTTGAATCAGAGGAACTGAAGTCACTCCTCATATGACATTGTGTGTGTGTGTGTGTGTGTGTGTGTGTGTGTGTGTGTGTGTGTGT
>JAJPUD010004894.1:96642-179003 GCA_023553655.1 Myrmecobius fasciatus
GATGATATGATGGTCTACTTAGAGAACCCTAGAGAATCAACTAAAAAACTATTAGAATTAATCCACAACTTTAGCAAAGTTGAAGGATACAAAATAAATCCACATAAATCATCAGCATTTTTATACATCACCAACAAAATGCAACAGCAAGAGATACAAAGAGAAATTCCATTCAAAATAACTATCGATAGTATAAAATATTTGGGAATATATCTGCCAAGGGAAAGTCAGGATCTATATGAGCAAAACTACAAAACACTCTCCACACAAATAAAGTCAGATCTAAACAATTGGAAAAACATAAAGTGCTCTTGGATAGGTCGAGCGAATATAATAAAGATGGCAATACTACCTAAACTAATCTATCTATTTAGTGCTATACCAATCAAACTCCCAAGAGATTATTTAACTGAACTAGAAAAAATCACAACAAAATTCATCTGGAAAAACAAAAGGTCAAGAATTTCAAGGGAATTAATGAAAAAAAAATGCAAATGAGGGTGGCCTAGCTGCACCAGATCTAAAACTATATTATAAAGCAGTGGTCACCAAAACCATTTGGTATTGGATAAGAAATAGAGTAGTGGATCAGTGGAATAGGTTAGGTTCACAGAACAAAATACTCAATGACAATTGTAATCTAGTGTTTCATAAACCCAAAGACCCCAGTTTTTGGGATAAAAACTCAGTATTTGACAAAAACTGCTGGGATAATTGGAAACTAGTCTGGAAGAAATTAGGCATTGACCCACACCTAACACCATATACCAAGATAAGGTCAAAATGGATTCCTGATCTAGGCATAAAGAATGATATTATAAACAAATTAGAACAATGTAGAATGGTTTACCTCTCAGACCTGTGGAGGGGGAAGGAATTTGTGACCAAAGAAGAACTAGAGGTCATCATTAATCACAAAATAGATAAGTTTGACTATATCAAGTTAAAAAGTTTTTGTACAAACAAAATGAATGCAGACAAGATTAGAAGGGTAGCAGTAAACTGGGAAAATATTTTTACATCCAAAGGTTCTGATAAAGGCCTCATTTCTAAAATATATAGAGAATTGACTAAAATATATAAGAATTCAAGCCATTCTCCAATTGACAAATGGTCAAAAGATATGAACAGACAACTTTCAGACGAAGAAATTGAAACTATTTCTGGTCACATGAAAAGGTGCTCCAAGTCACTATTGATCAGAGAAATGCAAATTAAGACAACTCTGAGATACCACTACACACCTGTCAGATTGGCTAAAATGACAGGAAATGATAATGATAACTGTTGGAGGGGATGTGGGAAAACTGGGACACTGATACATTGTTGGTGGAACTGTGAACGGATCCAACCATTCTGGAGAGCAATTTGGAGCTATGCTCAAAAAGTTATAAAACAGTGCATACCCTTTGACCCAGCAGTGTTTCTACTGGGCCTATATCCCAAAGAGATTTTTAAGGAGGGAAAGGGACCCACATGTGCAAAAATGTTTGTGGCAGCCCTTTTTGTAGTGGCAAGAAACTGGAAATTGAAAAGATGCCCATCAATTGGAGAATGGCTGAATAAATTATGGTATATGAATGTTATGGAATATTATTGTTTTGTAACAAATGACCAACAGGAGGATTTCAGAGAGGCCTGGAGAGAGTTGCATGAACTGATGCTGAGTGAAATCAGCAGAACCAGGAGAACATTATACACAGCAACAAGACTATACGATGATCAATTTTGATGGACATGGTTCTCTTCAACAATGATGTGATTCAAACCAGTTGTGCTGCGATGAAGATAGTCATATACATCCAGAGAGAGGCCTGTGGGAACTGAGAGTGAACCACAACACAGCATTTTAACGCTTTCTGTGAATATTTCCATGCATTTTGTTTTCCTTCTTAGGTTGTTTTTTTCTTCTTCTCTTTCTAGATCTGATGTTTCTTGTGCAGTAAGATAACTGTATAGATATGTATACATGTATTGTATTTGTCATATAATTTATCCTATCTAGCATGTATTAGATTACCTGTCATCTAGGGGTGGGGGGTGGGGGGAAGGAAAGGAAAAGCTTGGGAAAAAAAAGTTTTTTTGCAAAGATCAATGTTGAAAAGTCACTCATATGTTTTGTAAATAAAAAGCTTTATAAAAAATAATAAGTGGGCAGATTTTAATTTAATCTAAAGGATTAATTCAACAATTAGAAGTGTCCCAAAGTGCAATGATCTCCCTCATGAAATGGGGGATTTCCCATCAGAGAGGTCGGTCTTCATATGGAGGCTGACTGAGCACCGGGGATGCTATAGAAGGTTTTTCCATTCAAGGTCGGGTTGGACCAGATCGCTTCTGCACTATGTATTGACTGAGATTCGGTGATTACAAAAGATCTTAAAATTAGGAATCTTAGAAACCAGTCCAATCACATCATTTTACAGATAAAGAAGCTGAGACCTATCAGGTGGGTCCAAAATATCAGGAAATCTAGAATAAGGGATCTGAGAATTGAATAAAAGCATCTAGACATGACCTGGAAGCTGTTGTCAGGAAATCTTGGCCAAGGCTTAGACCAGGTAAACAGAAAATAAAATGCACAAAACTGAGAAAGTGTTATCAGGCAATGGATGGCTTTCTGGTCTGCTCCCTCTTCTGTCCATCTTAGGTCTGGTTCCCAAAAGCATGCTCACTGAATGGGGACCCTGACAGAGTAAAATGATCAGACTCCCATACCCACTAATGGTCTGGGGAATAGCCAGGTGGGTGAATGTCTCTGCTCTCTGATGCTTCCAGGTGAAATGGCAAGCATTGCTAGAGCTGTTGCTTCCCACAAGACAGTCCAAATTGGTGTCTATCAGTTCTTTTAAATTTCTTGGAAAACTTTATGAATTTATTTAAAAAAAACATTGTTGACCATTATTGGAAAAGACAGACAGATGGGCCAGAAACAAGCCATTTGTTCTTACTTTGCACCTACTCATAAATAATACCTGCCACTTCTATAATGGAGTAGGACAGGGAGCTGGGAGTATTCCATTGGGTTTCTGCCTTTTGTTCAGTCTGTGTGTCATCCCTGTTGACAGGCCATGAGACATGGTGCCAGATGGTAGAAGGAGCATACCTCACCATCGAATGGAAGGAGTCCAGCTGTGTGGTTAAGGATGGGGGAAAGGAGAGCAGGAGGAGGAGAGGGAGGAAGACCGGAGTATTTTGTCACTGAAGTCATCAAAAGCTTCAAGTTATGTTTGTTTTATCTTGATACAGTGGTTGGTGGATATTCCAGATCTGGCATTTCTGAATCCATTTCTGTTCGGGAGAAAAGCTTTTCTATTGATTTCATCGGCTATGGGGTTTGCAAGGAAGAATTAATATACAATTTGCATGAAATTTGCAAGAAAGTAAACTATCCCCCTTTGGACTTGGGGTAAAATAGAACCACAGCCAGGCAAATTGACAGGCTATATGTGCCATCACACAAAATGACATTTAAAAATCATAGCATGTTCCAATCCAGCCAACTCGGCCTAAGGTATATTATGGAGAGCTTCTGGGAGGTGGGATTTCCCAGGGAGAGATACATGGGTATTTCAGAGACAGTTTGAGGCATGGCATGAGAAAAAAAAAATCATGTAAATCAAAATAGTGCTCATTATCTCCCTCCTTCCATACTCCTCTTCCAAATTTCTCATCTTTTTTGAAATTACCACTATTATTTCAGTACAGGATCCCAACTTCAGGCTTATCCTTGACTTTTTTAATAATTAAAATTTTATATCATATATATACATCTATATTTTATTATATATATATATATATACTATATGTATGTATGCATACATATACATATTATGTATTTGTTTTTAAAAAAATATCCTTGACTCTTCTCTTCTTCAGGTCCCATTTCTAATCATCCTTGTCAATCTAATGCCCCACAGTGTCTCCCACATCTGTCCCCTTCTCTCTATTCATATAGCCACTATCCTATGGAACTTTTTCATCACGTCTTGCCTGGAATACTGCAATTAACTTCTAATTGAGCTCCCAACCATCTGTCTCTCCCTTCTCTAATCCATCCTCCACCTAGCCATAAATATTATTTTCCTAAAGCACAAGCCTGGCCATTCCACTACACTGCTCATGAAACATCATTGGCTCTCTCTAACTTCTAAGATAAAATACAAACTCTTCAGCTTGACATTTTACAGCTTTTTCCAGTCTGGGTCCAGCCTAGCTCTCTAGGCATATTGCATGGACTTTCTTCCATCCCTTTATATTTCAGTCAAATTAGAATAATCATTGTTTGTCGTACTTGGTGCTCTCTCGACCCTCTGCTTTTGCACAAACTGGGCCCTTTGCTCGGAATGAACTTTCCCTCCATCTCAACCCCACTCCCTGAGTTCTCCTGCTTAGAATTCATAGATTTTTTGTGACATATTCTATTAGAAACCTTTCCTGATCCCTTTATTTGCTTATACTCTCTCCTTTCTTAAGTTAATACAAATATTCTTTTGTTTAGGTGTTGCAAAATGTAATAAGTTCCTTGAGATCAATTACGGTTTTTCATTATGTCTTTTTACTCCCAAGTCCTAAACCAATATCTTAGATGTAATAGACATTTAATCAATACTTGTTGAGTTGGACTAGAAAAATTTCCTCTCCTTTAGAGCTATTTCATAGTGGAAAAGGCTCTAAGGAGGTGATGAGTTCCCTGTCACTGATGGTCTTTGAACAAGCTGTGAATGATCACTTGTTAAAGATATTGCAGAAGAGATTAATATATAGATAAAGATTATATTAAAATGTTTGTCATGTCCCTTCCCACTCAAAGGTTGTATTATTCTGTAATTGAGATTGTACAAGGAGGTTTCTGATTTGAGATATCCAAAGAAGGAAATGCCTGATTCTTTTCCTCTTATATAGATATTTAGCATAAGGCAAGAAGTGAAGCTTTCTTCATCCAGCCATGCAAGATCACTGTGTGTGTGAGACACTGTCTCAGCATCTCAGCAGAGCTAGCTAGTGACACGAGAGAAAGATTCTCAAGTACTTCCCAAAATTCTGGCTCTGCTACCTATTGTTCAGTCTCTTTGAACCTCTTTTACAGAACTTTCTAAAAACGATTCCTCTGAAAAAGATCTGAGGATTTTAGAGCGTTGCAAATTCAATAAATCAATAATGTGATATTATAGTCAATAAAGCTAATCTTAGATTTCATTCAAGGAAACCCAGTATCCAGAACTTGCAGATAAGTTATCTCACTGTGTTGTTATGGTCAGAGTTCATCAGGTGTAGTGCTCAATTTTGGAGGCTCCATTTAAGACCAATATTGATAAACTGCAGAATGTCCATAGGAGGGCATCCAGGATTGAGAAAGGTCTTAGGTTCATATACTAGGAGGTCACTTGAAGGAAATGAGTCTTCCTGAAGAAGAAAAGACTCAATGGGGACATGTTAGCTGTCTTCAAGTATTTGAAGGGTTTCTATTTGAAAGAGAGAATTGACTTGACCTGCTTGGCCCTAGAGGAAAAAGCCAGGAGCAATAATAGATAGATATTGCAAAGAAGCAACTTCTCAGCCCCAGCCCCTGGCTCTTGGCTCAAGTTAGTGACACAGCCCCATACCTGGAGTGTCTAGCCCATTGATTGTCCTGGGCATAAAGACTGACTTGGATAGTTACAGCTTCTGTTTCTCATTGAGCTTCTGCCTTTAAAAAACCTATCAGAGACACAGAGAGACAGATTAACCTGGCTCAGCCCCATGATTAGTGATGAAATGCTGAAAATGTCCTGATTTATGTGGCCCTCATTACTTTTATTAACTGTGGCATTTTATTAGATCTCATCCGCTCTTTTTCCTATCATCTCCAGAAAGCCCATAACAAGAAGGAAACTTTCCCTCTTCTCTTGTCCCCTCCCTACTTCTCTGCTACAGTGGACCTTCCGTGTCAGCTCCACGGAGTAATTTGGGCACTAAATAAGCCCAGAAAAAAGGAGGAAAGAGCAGCAGCTTATTATTTTTGTATAATACAGTGCTTAAGAACTTTCATGTATGATATGTTACTGGGTCTACACAATAACCCTGTGAGTTAGGGCAGGCAATATGATAATTACCTTTTGAACAGTGAAGCAAGTTTAAATGATCTGAACAAGTCTACACAACCAACTAGCAGAAAGAGGATACAAACCCAGTTCTGGTGTCAAATTAAAAATTCTCTCCCACTACACTACATCCAAGGGTGTCCAGAAAGAGGTTCTTGTCTATTTACTCCTGAATATGAGAAAATACAAAAATGAGGTTTGAAGGGACTCCGCAGTCCATCTCATGCTCATATTACAGATAAGGAAATTAAATGAATGGATGAAAGTAGATATTTCCATTTTTAAAAGGTCAAATTAACTTTTTTTGTTTAGTACTTACTATTAGTGCTAAGCATTTTTTAAAATTTATATTCTAAGCTTAGAAAAAAACAAGCATTTATGTAAGTAATAGTAATAGTAAGTAGTAGTATTCTGTAGTGGAATAGAAAAAAAAGATAATTGTATATGAAACTGCAAATCTATTATGTATAACTTGTTATTCCTTTCATATATATATATAGAGAGAGAGACATATATATGTAAGTTATCATGTAACTTCTTTTCTTTCACTTTTTTTCCCTTTCCTCCTCTCTTCCCTAGAGATGGCTGGCATTAGACACAAATATGTACATATATACATACATGTATATGTATATATGTATGTGTATAAAATTACTCTTTTTTACTTCTATGATTATTTCTTTCCTTGGTTGCAAATCTTCTTTCATAGGTCCTTCATAGTTAATTTGAGTATTTATAAAATTCAGAATGATTCCAAAAAGTCAAGAACAATTCAGTTGTTCTTAAAACAATATTGCTGTTGCTGTATACAACATTCTCTTGATTCTGCACATTTTGTTCTTCATTGTTTTGGGCAAGTCTGTTCATGGTTTTCTAAGATCATCAAGCTCATCATTTCTTATAGCACAGTAGTATTCCATCACAATCATATGCTACAACTTGTTCAGCCATTCCCCAGTTAATGGGCATCTCCAAAATTTCCAATTCTTTGCCACCACAAAGAGAGTTGATGCCCATCAATTGGGGAATAGTTGAACAAATTAACTATTAATGAGGCAGCTCAATGACTCAATGATTTCAGCCTCTGGTATAGACAGGGCTATCAAGAAAAATCACCTGATTTCGACCTCTCCATCCTCCTGAATTAATTTACCCGTGTTTGTCTTTTAGCACCTTCTTTGAGCACTGTGTAAAGGAAAGCCCAAAGTGGTTTTAAACAAAGTTAAAAAGTACCCATTTCTCTTCCTTTAGATATGGTCATTTAAAGGAAGGATGAAAGAGTGGGAAAGCTGAAGTGTACAAAGGAACTCATTAGAAGAAGCTTAACCCAGAATCCAGATAGGAAAAGATCAAAGAAGAAAGAAGTTTGATTGGGGTCAGGAAAACTTGGATTCAAGTACCTGCTGGAAAAAACTGGATAAATTTGTTGACTCTGGATAAATCACTTTTCTCTCAGGGCCCCAGTCAGGTCTTTAAGATGATACTTTAGGAGGATGGCTTCCCAGGGGGTGTCTGGGAACTTCTGTTGCCTTTGAAGAACCAGATGGATCAGTTTAATGACTTAGAACTAGAAGGAACCTTAGAGATCATCAAGTATGATCTAACCTTTTGATATATGGGGAAACTTAGGTCCAAGAAGTTAATGACTTGTACAACCTTATTATATGATGATTAAAAATCAGGTTTCCTATATCCAATGGCAGCATTCTTTCATTCCTTCTTACGGTCCTTTCAGGCTGTGGCTGAGCATTGAACAAGAGTAGATCCTACTCCTGCTGGCACTGAACCATTGTCATTCATATTTTCTGGTGTTATGGAAAGAACACTGGATTTAGAATCAATGAGCTTTCATTCTAATCCTGCCTATGACCCTTGCCTCTGTCACTTAACCAGTATCTTAATTCCCTAATCTGTCAAAACACACACATACATACATGCACACAAACACACAAGGATTTGGGGATAAATAAAATATTTATGAAATATCTACCATATACCAGACGCTGAAGATGCAAAGACAAAAAGGCACATTTCCTGTTCTCAACATTGCATGTCTTTTCCATTTTTAAATCTTCTGATTCCTCATTGTTGTTTCTCATCCTGCATTCCAAAGGGGCCCAGGGATATCACGGGGTGATGTTTTGACTTGCATTAGATTAGATTGAAGTAAGGCAGGACTGCACAAAGTTGTTAGCTTCACACTGTCCTCCAGTAGTGAGGCAAAAATTAAGATTACTAGTGATGGTCCAGGTTGTAGTGGGTAACCTTGACTTCTCGTGCACTTTATGGTTTACAAAGTTCTTATCATGTACCAACCCTGTAAAGCAGACAGAACAGGTATAATTATCCCCCTTTTATTGGTGATGAAATGGAGACATCCAGATTTGAAAGGACTTTTCTTCAGTCATATCATTAGCAATAAAGGCAGCATGCTATCATGGAAAGAATGGAAAGGGCATCTGGTCTACATACTGCCTCTAAAATGGGCTGAGAGATCTTGGGCAGGGCTTTAATCTCTCTTGGCTTCATCTAAATCTCAGGATCAATTGAGATCATAATTGTAAAAGAGCTTAGCTCAGTGCCTGGTATGTAATAAGTACTAAATAAATGCTTATTTATCATATATTATTATTAATATGATCCCACCTCTGACTTTGCAATCTATAGGACCTTGGGCAGTCTTATTAATGTTTTTGTGACTCAGTTTACTCATCTGTAAAATAAGAGGGTTGGGCTAGATGACCTTTGAGGTCCCTTCTAGTCCTAGATTTCTATCCTAAGACAAATGAAGAGGTAGATCCAGGGCTTACACTCAGGAGGCAGCAGATGTCTAGTGTAAAGAATACCATATTTGAGCCCAGAAGTGATACATTTGAGTTCTGGTTCTGGTACATATGTTACATAAATGACTTTGGGGAAAATAGTTGACTTCAGAGTGCCTTACTTTTATCTTCTTTAAAGTGGGGATAATAATATTATCTTTACCGAATTGGCTCAAATTGTATAAACTGCTCTGTTTACTGTACACTGCATGTCACTTATTATCCCAACTCCAAATCTAGTGTTCTTTCCACTGCATCTCACTGTAAAAATTATCTTATTTATCTGAGTTTTGCTTTTTGTTACTTAATGTTTCTTAGGGTAGATCAAATGACAGGCGTGAATAACGTAAGTGCTTTTGTGGAAAAGAACTTTAGGCAAGTTAGAGTTAGAAGTGTTCTGGTCCAGCAGTGATGAATGCTACTATGAATTTTTTTATGTAGAGACCCTAGTGGCTTCATCTGTAAAATGAGAGAGATGGATTAGAAAAAGCTAAGATTATGTTCAGGACAAATCTTATCACCTTCTTATGACCTTATATACCCTTCCAGCTGTTAGGAAAACCCTGCCTGCTGGTCCCCATTGTGTCTGGGTGAAAGTTTTCACAGAACCAGGGATGCTTTGACAGAAACAATCCTGTATTAATTAACTACTCTTTACATATTTAATTTATTGTATTTGTTGTTGAATTTGTCACTCTTTTCTGTTGATATTTTCACTCTTTAAAGTGAAGTGAAGGGGAATTAGAGGTGACCATGGAAATCCCTATTTGCTTCCTGTGGCCTTTTGCTCCTTCCTACTCCCTCACTTCCTCTTCATCTCAAAGGTATTAAGGGACACATTAGTCTTTTCAAATCCATTCCTATATTTTCCACCAGGGTCCAGGACACTGAGCTATCTCTGAGAGGATATGTAGAATAGGTTGATGGAAAGACAAATAAAAAGTAGAAATTGCCTGTAGAGGACCAAGAGCATTCATTGACCTTACTGTAAGAAGATCCATTGTCATTTTAATTCAATAAACATTTATCTAGTGTCTGCTCTGTGCAAAGTATTGTTCAGGTAGGGGCAGGTAGGTGGCGCAGTGGATAGAGCACCAGCCCTGAAGTCAGGAGGACCTGAGTTCAAATCTGCTCTCAGACACGTAACAGCTGTGTGACCCTGGGCAAGTCACTTAACCCCAATTGCCTCAGCAAAAAAACAAAAAACAAAAAAAAGTATTGCTCAGGGAGCTGGAAAGAGAGTTCCTGCCCTCAAGGAGTTTTCCTTCTCTTGGGAGACAAAACCAGTACACAATTAGGTAACTATTATAAAGTGTATGCAAAATAATGCAATGCATTTTCAAGGGGAAAGGGATAGAACACTAAAGGGGGAAATCAATGGAGATCTTGGTTAAGAATAAGTACCCAGATTATACTTTGAAGAAGATTGATTTAGACTTGGGATTGCTACTTGGATGATTAGAGATTCAGTTTCTTAAACTGTAAAAATAGGTCACTGAATGGGGCAATTTCCAAGGTCCCTCCCAGTTCTAACATTCTCCCTTCAGTGCTTTTCAGAGAGATGCTTCCAGCCTGGTAGCTGAGGAGTTTACCCCACTGGTGTGAGGCGTATCCAAGGGGGATGCTCCAGGCTAACTGTCTAATTTGCAACATGAACATTGATACCCTGGAAACTGAAGAATGCTTCAGATCGGGGCTTGATATATTGCTTTGTTGATTGTGAAGTCTTAAGAAAGTAATTGAGAGAATATGGGTAATGCTGATGAAACTTAAAAGTGTTTCATGTATATACTCCCCACACACACACCCCAGGAAAGCTGGATGTTAAACATTTACTAGCATACTCATGAGTGTCCTAGAATAATATCAGATTTAAAATCAGAAAGGCTTTTAGGAGAAATCAAGTCTAACCTCTTAGATTTTACTCTTGCATCCTGACATTACACTGAGGAATAACAAGTGAGACACTTTGACACCTCAATTTCACCCTTTAGATGGGAAAACTCTTTTCCACAGAGACTATCTAATTCCTTGTATACAGAAAATGAAAATTTTGATTTGGGGCTGAAGATGCAGGTTCAAATCTCAGCTCTGTGAGTGGGACCTAGTGCCGATGTTCTCATCTGCAAAATGGGAATATTCTATCAGATTGCGTCCAAGCTCCCTTCCAGTTCTAAGTCTAGGATCTGGCATTTGGGAGTATTTTGTGGGTAAGAGATTCTTTAACTATTCCAGTGATGCACTCGGAAGGGTGTCATGACTATGAGTTAACTGCTTAAGCTTCATTGCGTCTCCCTAACCCCATCTGGCAGAGAGCGATAGACACAGTGGGAAACCTTGCCTCTAAGTGCTGCTATAATTTAAGGACTAACATCTTCACAGTCATAGCTGCATGCTAACCCGTCTCCCACCCCATTATGGCCCCCATCCATGAATCGGACATGATATTACAGTCCTTTCTGCTTGTCAGATGGAGCAAGCGACATCTCTCAAGTTGTTGGAGAATTATATGCTCACGGTATGACTTGAAAGAAAGGCCTGCTCGGGTGCTATTAAAATAACCTTCTCCCAGTAATGGATTAGTTATTTCAGCGAGGAGGCCCATTTGAAGGGAGATCGGGAGATAATTGACTGTCAAACATCTGAGCAATGTGGAGGTCAATTGTAGTGGAGGTCAGTTCATTTGAACAATGGGCTCCTTTTTTGACAGGCCTCATAATGTTGATAATAATAACTTGGGTTTAATGGAAGTGTTCTGTGTTGTGAGAGGAGGATGAACTATTAGACATTCAGATTAAGTATTGTCTAAACTCTGTAGGTTTTTAGAGACAGGTTGGTCGTAGAGAATGAAAAATATGAAACTGGGGAAAATGGGCTTTGAAGAACAGCTGGATTTAATGTCAAAGGCAAATGATTTTCTTTCCCCCTTCACCAACTGACTTGAATTTACACTACACAGGCTGTGATTACTCCCTGACTGTGTATTTATAGCCTCCCATTTACATTTTCCAGAATAATTAAGAATTTAACCTAGAATGAGCTCTTCTCAGTGGAGGTGAATGCAGATCCTGGCCATTAAATGAAACATGGAAATATGATTTTAAATATGTTAGGTTTTTTTATGTTTCTGGCTTGACAAGAAAAACGTTCTTCTTACCTTCTGAACCCTCTTCTTGATCTTCAAATGAGAAATTAGTTACTTCACTCAATATAAGTATATTTCTGATAGAATACCTTTTTGTCCACCAAAGTTGTAAATAGGGTAGGATAACCAGAGCTCTCTCTCCAAGGGTGCCAGCCCCAGAAGAAAGCAATCATCTTCACAGCAGAATTAATCACTGCTGACTTTGCCTCAAGGTCCATAAGTGAACGTTCGAGATCCTTCATGCCCCGGTTTGAACTGACTTTTCCACTCATACTTGTGACCTCATTCCAGTACCTTTTTTGTGCCTTATACTTCAGTCAAATTGGGCTGCTTACCACCCCTCACCCCCACTTCCACTTCTTCGCCTATTTCAAATACCCTGTTTCTAAAATGCCTTCCCTAATGATATTCACTTCTCCATCAAGTGGAAATAATTTTTCCAGTCTCTTAACTCTGATAGGCATTTCTTCTTAGTTTTCCATCAGAGCACTTATCACATTCAACCTTGTATTACAGTAACTTACATAATTGTTATCTATAAAGTGAGAAGGTGAACTAGATAATTTATAAAGTCCCTTCCGACTTTTAACAATTTAGAAATCGATGAGTCTTGTTCTTCTCTATTAGAGTGTAAACTCCTCATAGGCAGAGGCTGTGTTTTACTCATTTTTGTATTCCCCATAGTTCCAAATAAAACAATTTGCCCATAGTAGCTATTTAATATAAGCTTGTTAATTGATTCAAAGGTGTCAAAATTGGAAATTGTGTGAATAATACAAATGACTGCAGGTGGAGAGGGTGGACACCTCTATAAGAGTCATTTCATCTGTTTTGGATTCACTTTCTTAATCTGTAAAATGAAAGGACTGGAAAAGATAACCTCAGTTCTACCTTTGATATAATTCTTGTCCCAATTTATTCCATGTTTCTCTTTAGTTGTGAGAACTGGGAAACAATTGCTTGGTATATTTCTAGTAGAACTCGGGTTCAAGATATGGAGTCACCACTATCTCCTTCATGATCTTTGGCAAGTTAATTTCTCTGACTCTCAGTTTCCTCATCTGTAACATGAGAGGTTTGACTAAATGGGAAGAAGGGAAAAGGAAGAAGTGAGAAGGGTTTAAGTATTTGTACAGTGCTTACGTTGTGCCAGGCATGATGATAAGCATCTTTTCATTTGATTCTAACAATGACCTTTTAAGATAGTTGCTTATATCATCTCCTTTTTACTGTTAAATTAGGAGACTTGCCCAGGATCATACAACTAATCAGGATCTGAAGCTATATTTGAACTCAGATCTTCCTGAATCCAGCATTTTATCCCCTGTACCACAACTTATAAATGGTCCATCTCAGTTCTCCATCTATAATCTTATTATCACTTACTTTCCCTAACGGGCTTGTTCTGAACATTAAATGAGATAATATATGTTAAAGAGCTTTGTAACCAGAGGGTTATATAATTATGTCATTATTATTACTTTGCCAATCAGCTGGCCAACTGTGACTTCACACACCAGAGCCATCTATAAATGAGAAGCCCTTTTTTGACAGTACCTGGACACAAAGCGTTCCTTTAGTCTTTAAAACTAGGTCATCTGAAGGATGAGATGCTAGGGTGAAGCTCAAGGAGGTGGGGTTGCCCTAGAGAGGAGGTGATAGTATCACAGACAGAAACAAAGCAAAGACACCTCTATCGCCAAGGCTGCATCAATCACTGATTTATCAATCTTCCCACTTGTCAGCCTGTCACTTTATAGTAACACTAAATTCACCTTCAAAATGGCAATGCTTGGAAAAATGCATAGGAAGCATTTAGGGATCAGTGTTGGTCCTGGGCTGCCAAAGCAGATCTATCTCCACAGTGTAGACACAACTGCCAGGGGGGACTTCTGGAATTTTAACACGGTGGCCATTGACCCAAACACAAGCCACATCTAATCAAAGATACACCTGGGACCAGAAAACCAGAGTTCCTCCCACAGTACCAGAAGCCCCTCAGGCTTTAGCTGTTAACTTAATAGTCCAGGTGGGCAAAGGAGGGATGGGGATGGGGATCAGGATTGCAGAGCATGCTATTTGCCTTTAAATGGATGGATCTCTTTACATACTATGTCCCTGTAGTAGAATAAAAACTCTTTGAAAGAAGGAATCATTCTATTTTTGTCTGTCATGGTTCCTTGCATATAATAGCCATTTAAATGTTTGTTGAATGAATGATCTAATGGTCTCACAGGTCCTTTTTATACTTAGATTATGGTCATGACTCTTATATAAACTCTCCCTGTGCCTTGGGACAAGTTACAACCTCCCTGTGCCTCAGTCACCTGATCTGTAAAATATGAGTCAGGACTAGATAACTACTAAAAACTCCCACCTGTGCCCTCTGTGAGTCTAGCCAACATCATTAACCTATAACAATAATAATAATGATGATGATGATGATGATGATGATGATGATGATGATGATGATGATGGTAACTAGCATTTATATAGCACTTTCAAATGACCAGGCAGCTAGGTAGCACAGTGGATAAAGCATCAGAGCAAGACTTGACTTCAAAACCAGCATCAGACACTCTGACCCCAGGAAAGTCACTTACTTCTGATGGCCTCAGTTTCCTCATCTGTAAAATGAATTGGAGGAGAAAATGGCAAACTATTCCAGTGTAGTAGCCAAGAAAATCCCAAATGGAGTCATGAAGAATCAGACATGACTGGAAAAACAACTGAAAATTGTTAACCACTTATTTATAGATAAGGAAACTGAGGCAGAAAGAGGTCATATGACATGTCTGAGTTTAGAGTTGAACTCAAATCTTAGTAATTCCAGGACTAGTGCTCTAACCACTGTTCCCCTAGCTGGTTCACAGAGCCCCTGCACCAGGAGTTAGTAAGGAAAGAAAAACTATGAGTGGAACCATTTGGCTCAAGGAGATTTTGTGGGATTCCTATTGAGACTCAAGATATCAGCATTCAAATTCAAGCTCTGACTCTAGCTCTGGGATGGTGGTCAAATCACTTAACCATCTCCAAGACTCCCATTTCCTTTTCTTTAAAATGGGGTTGTTAACAGCAACGCAATAGTGAGTTTGCTGAATTTCAAATCAGAAAAGCTAGTTTCAGAGTCTGGCTCTGACACTAACTACCTGGGTGACCAAGGAAAAATTATTTTACCTCTTGGTAGGGAAGGAGTTCCATTTCTTCACCTATAAAATGAAGGCATTGGGTAGGAGGGAATTCTAAGAGCCTCTGAGCACTCGAACTATCTACTTCACTGTGTTGAGAGGCAGACCCTTTAGGATGATAGAAATGTGAGCTGCTGGTATCTACATCAGCAGGTTTTTTTCTTCCTGACACACTTCAGGTGATTCCACAATTTTAGGGTGCTCTCAAAGGCTCTGGTTTATCTCCCATTGGAAAACCACTTTCCAGGATAAGAATCAATATCATATAATAAGATCAGCCCATCATTTATCTCTGCACACCCCCCCCCCCCAGTTGCTGGCCATTTGGCTGCATGATCTAATGGAATTTGTAGCTGGATAAGCATATTAGCGACAGGAACCACAAAGAACAGAAGTGTGTATTTATGGGGCAGCCCTGCCAGTGAAGGTGATCATAAGTCAATGCTTCACGACTCCCCAGCCTTTGTCACATTAATTCGCTTGTGCACACAAGATGTCCACAGCTCCTAAGGGTGCAAATAATAGCCTTGCCAATATGAAAGCAAAACATAATTACTCAACAATAAACACCCCGTACGCTGACTGGTAACAGCTGCCATCGGCAGCATGGCTCGGCACATGGGGGCTGGAACAATGGAATTGGGTTGGGAGAGTTTTGTTTTCTGGTTTTTGTTTTTCAAGTTCCCCTACTGTTGGCTTGTGGAGGGAGCTAAATCAGGCAGTGCTTTTACCTCGCCTAACTTGCAATGAGACCATGCATTATGTTCTGAGGTCAGCCTAGTACATGATCTTTACTTGCAAAATGCTGACATTCATATTATAGATACATGGAATCAAAGAATTATTGTGTTGAGAAAGGACCTTAGAAGCCACTGCATCTAATCCTTTAAATGTCCAGATGAGAAAACAGAGACTAACAGAAGAGAAGAAAGAGCTGGAAATAAGCATTTATTAAATGTTTACTATATATCAGGCACTGTGCTAAGTGCTTCACAAATATCTCATTTGATCCTCATTGCAATACTGGGTTATAACATTGCTAATATACTCATTTTACAAATAAGGAAACTGAGGTAAAGAGAAGTTAAGTGGCTTGTCCCAAGATACATAGCCAGGAGGTGTTTCAGGCTGGATTTGAACTCAGGTCTCCCTAACTGCAAGCTCAGTACTCTCTATATTCTGCCACCTAGCTGCCTCAGAGGTTAACTAGCTTACCTAGTTAATATATACCCAAAGTAGAATTTGAGCCCAATTTTTCCTGACCCCACACCCAGAGTCACAACCACTCTATCACACTATGGACACACAATGTCAGAGTTTTAAAAATTTTCCTGGGAAAAATTGGAGAGCTGACCCAAGTGGCTGCTTTGGTGCAGCCTCAAGGCCAATATTTTTATACTCATCTTGCAGATAACTACAAGCCCATTTCTGCAGATTAGCTCATTCTGGGTCCAAAACATCTGGTCTCCTTTGTTAGCTTCCTTGGACAGAGATGAACCAAGGCAAGAGACATTGCAGAGAGTCCATGTAGGTGACATTTTCCCCAACAGTTATTCAACAGCAGAATAAGCTGGTGAGTCTCCCAATTGCTGGGCAGAGGCTGGATTAATCAAGCAAGTAAGAAACTGATTAATGCCAGTTCTCTGCCAGGCACTGTGAAAATAAATGCCAAAATGAGACAGCCCCTGCCCTCAAGGAAATTATATTCTAGTAAGAGGATACAATATATTCCAGGTAAGTAAGGACCTAATAGAAGGATAAGACTTGGACTTGTGATTTGAATGGCATAATGAAGCCCTCCTGATGAGGGGCTTCTATTTGCCCATATAGTTTAGTACCTTCTCTGAAACTTCATCTTTTTAATACAGTATTTTATTTTCCCTCAATTACAAGTAAAGACAATGTTAACATTTAAAAATAAAGAATAAATAAAAAATAAAAGAAAAAAGAATAAAAAAATAAAATGAGTCCCAAATTTTCTCTCTTCCTCCAACATTCTCCTTTCCTTAAGATGCTAATCAGTTTGACATAGGTTGTATTTCACTGACTTTTTTATTGCCTCTGTTTTCTATTTCCTTGGGGCTTCAGAAACTTGTCTTAAAGAGTTTCCCAGAACACTGAATAAGTGACTTGTATGAGTCACACAGCTAGCAAATGTCTGAGATGGGATTTGAAACCAGGACTTACTGTCTTCAACACTTTCAAATTGTGTAACGGAAAAGACTTCTGAAAGCAAGGAGATCAAATCAGTCAATACTTGAATTAATTCAGTCTCTTTACTGGAAGGTTAAATATTTTGGGCACATAATGAGAAGAGGGGAAAATTAGCAAAGATTGGAAAATACCTTGATGTTGGGAAAGATTGAAGACAAAAAGAGAAGGGGATGGCAGAGGATGACATGGATGGAGATTGTCATGGAAACAATGAGAAGGAGCTTGGGCAGACTTCAGGAGATAATGTTTTGGGGTCCATGGGGTCATAACTGAACAACAACTTCCTGCCTTTAAAGCCATCTCTGTATCTGCTAATATAGATACAAAAAATGTGTAATGAATGGAGTCCAGCAATAATTACGATCAGTTGGTATCAGTTAGCTTGAGTAAACCTATCATTATAAAAGGCGTACTGTCTTAGAAGAGGTTTGATGTAAGCAAAACATAAAGAGCCCTCATTCTAGCTAACTAAAGAATAACATTCACTCCCAGACATGACCTGGTTGTCCTTCAGGACCTCCTGATCCCTCCAGGGACCTATTCGGACTCTTGCTGTCTTCTCTCATCCTCCCTGTGGTAATTGCAGGCTGTGGGTTCATTCTAAAAACAAACAGAAAGAACAAAATAAAACAAATGAAAAATTAACTCTCATGCTCTGATGATCTCTGGAAAGGAAGCGTGAGCATAAAAAGCCCCACCTGGTCCGATTCAGGAACAGTGAAAGCCACCAACTGCCATCCCAGCTCCCCCTCTGGATGACAAATTGAAACTGCGAAAATTGCAGCAATTGGAGGGATAGGATTGGTCTGTCCTGGACCCATCAAAGTAATGCAGCTCCTGAAGTGTCCAAAGGCTCCCACTGGGAGACGGTCCTTGGCTACCAAGGGATTCCTACCCCAAATAGTCATAACCATGCAGAGGCTGCATAACTGGATTTTTTGTAAATCAGATACATGTCAGCCTGAAGCCAGGTAAACGCTAGCAGGAGGAGCTATATCTTGTTGGCATTAGGACTCATTGAAGGTTTTTTGTTTATGCACATATAGAGAGTACTAGACCTGGAGACTTCCTGACTTCAATCTTCATGGATTCAAGTCTGATCTCAGACATGGACTAGCTATGTGATCCTGGGCAAGTCACTTAACCTTGTTTTCTTCAGTTTTCTCATCTGTAAAAGGAGCTGGAGTTAGAAGTGGTAAACCATTCCTATAGCTTTAAGAAGAAAACCCTAAAAATGGGGTCATAAAGAATGAGACATAACTGATAACAAAAATGATGAAAATGGTGTTTCAAGATGATTAATCTAAAAGTGATAGAGTGTTTTGACAGGTGGAAAGAAGATTTCTTTCTGTATCTGAAGTTATCTGAAGGTAGAAAGATCAGTTAAGAAGCTAGTCACTATAAATGATCATGGCCAAAATCAAGGTGGGAGAAGTAAGAATATAAGGGAGATGAGATACTTTTGAGTCGTTTGGAGGTAGAATTGACAGGATTCAGTTTATTTAAGGGAAGATGAAATCTCCTAGGCCTATCTCATTTTACATATTATGTCTATGTGATTCTGTTAAAAACACATTTTTTAGTCTCTAATCAAATGTTTGCCATCATAAAAGGCTGGTCTTTATCTGTCAGCAACTGACCAGTCAAGAGTTTCTTATGTGGAGCCAAGGGCACCAAGGATATAGTTTCATCCAGCTTAAACCTTGAGAAGTGATAGTATGAAATTGGAAATAACCCTGCCTAATAGAGATCCAAATTGGGCTTTAGAATAGAGAGCCAGGCAACTTCTTTTTTAATGTTTCCAACATGAAAGAACACAATTGATTTTTTTCCCCTTAATCCCTCCAACCCCCATGCTTTTATTGTTTCTAAAATAAGATAAACCAAGCAGGTGTTATTTCAGCTCTGTAAACAATCTTTATTTTTCTGGCTGATAGGAATAGAAATTGAGACTGAGACCCAGCCTGGAGAGCAAGCGGCCAAGTAATCAAGGAAATCATTGATCTTAACTTGGTCTGCTACCCTCGCTTCAGTAAATGCTTACTGTGGTCTATTTTCCTTGCCCCCCATAACTCACCCTCTGGCCTATTTGCCCTGAGAATGGTAGAGTTGTTCTACTGGGGAGATGCTTACAGGTCTTTGGTTCCTTGAAAGTATCAAACAGACCTCATTGTTTTTTTTTCAAGATTAATTTCATCTTCTAAAATGACTTTGCTTTCCATATCTGAGGTAATAATTTTCAAATGATTTTATTTGTTCACTTACCAGAGTTGGAAATGTTTGAGGAAATTTGATTGTACTGGTGGTGACAAACGCACTTCTAACTTCAAAGGAGACTTTTTGCATCCCTGCTGCAAGCAAGATGGAAAATAGGAGAAACAGTGGGCCTAAAGCAGTTGGATAAATATCCCCAGGTCCATTAGCCTTAGCAAGGAGTGGTTTTGGGGGATGGAGAAGAGGAACAAGTAGAAGCCTGCATGAATCAACAGGGCTTAAGTATCTTGCTATAGCTAGTCTTTCCTATCTCTGGGAAATAAGAGTATTCTTGACTCTAATTCCATGCTCTGGGGTACTTTTAGACTGCTGCCATTGGGTAAATGTAGTTGGGGAGAGGGATCTAGAAAAGGCTTCAAGACTAGGACCACTAAGCAGAAATTATTGCACCAAAAGAAAATTCCATTATAGAGATAGGGAGTAATGAAGAATTCACTCGAATTTCAATGATGGAGAATAGTCAATATTCCAGAGAATTCACACTATGTATTTGAGATGTAAATCAATACTTCTGAAGGGAAAGAGGAAGCAGAAGGGAGAAAAAAAATAGGCCACTTGATGTGAGCACCCAGGAGTAAAATTCTGGCCATCTCATCCTAGTTACATTGTTCAGTTATTTCTCAATCATGTTCAACTCTTCATAATCCCATTTGAAGTTTTCTTGGCAAAGATACTGGAGTGGTTTGCCATTTTCTTCTCTGGTTCATTTTACAGATGAGGAAACTGAGGCAAATAAGGCTAAGTGACTTTCCCAGAGTGGCACAGCTAGTAAGTATCTGAGGCCAGACTTGAATTTAGGAAGAGGAGTCTTTCTGATTCTCAGCCTGGTGCTCTATGCATTATGGAGCTGCCCTGCCATCCTAGTTATGGTTCTGTTCAGTGTTATGCACTTGTTTCATATCCTTGTATTCCAGAGCTCCTTTGCTCATTGTTGGGAATGGACCTTCCTTCCATGGAAGGAGATAAAGCAGGAAACTTTGACTGGCTGGCAGAAGAAATGTGTGTTTTCCTTTCAGTATGAAAAGCTGCCTGAAGGGAGATGGCTTGACATATGAGGGTGGAAGTCTGGAGACCAGTTGCCGTGGTTCAAACTTGGCTTGCTGGTAAGCCAATTAAGGAAAACGCCTCCTGACTTTATCAGGAAAGAGTGATATGGGAACTACCAAGCTCATGCTTTGTTTCTTTCTTGCTTCTCCACTCCCTCATTACCTTATTATAAAGTCTAGGTATCTGGAGTTGGACAGTGATTTGCCAATGAGGAAGAGGAGGGAGAATGATGAGCTGGCATTTTAAGCTTCTACTAAAAAATGCCTGTAGTGATCATATAAAATCCACGTGGCCATCTCCCTTCATCCCTATCCCATATTCCTTCTTGGCAAGGAAGTGACAAAGGTGATGCTGGAATTGGCTGCCTAGCAAATCTAATTAATTATGTACATTGGAAAGAATGCCAGATTTGGAATCAGAGAGCTTTGGTTTTAGTCCTAGCCTTGCATTCATTACCTGTGTGATCGTGGGAAAATGATTTAACTTCTCTAAAATGAAAAGGTTGGACTAGATGGGCTCTGAGCTAGTTTTCAGCTCTAAATCTATGATCCTGTATCTTTTGTGTCTCTTATTAAGCATGCCATTTTTCTAAGATGTTACAACCCTATGTATCTATTATGCATCTTTTTGCTTCCCTTTGGATCAATTATGATTTTATTTTTTTTTCTGAAGTGTACCCTCATACAGTGTGCCATCACCAGAAGGGATAAGAGTCTTGAAAAATGTATTTTGAGGCGGATAGCAGCCGACTTGGTATGTTTGCAGAGTTATAAAGAATGGCTTTGCCCAGAATTGAAATAGAAGAATTTCTTACTGATAATGAGATTATCCAAATTATCTTCTTTGTGAAGATTTTACCAATCAACTTCTAAACACTTTGGAGTCTGCTCAAGGACTTCATTAAAAAGTGATCATTTTGACAACCTATATATGAAAACAAAGAGGATAAAAACACAGACTGCCTCTATTGTGTCTTGCATTTATATACATATTACATTACAGTGAATCTATCATTTTATATACTTTAGACATGTACTCTAAATAGATTATGAGATAAAAAGAGTAAAGGAGGAGCAGCTGGGTGGCACAGTGGATAAAGAAGTCAGGAATATCTGAGTTCAAATGTGACTTCAGACACTTAACACTTCCTAGCTGTGTGACCTTGAGCAAGTCACTTAACCCAATTGCCTCATCAACAAAAAAGAAAGAAAAGAGAAAAGAAAAAAAAAGAGTAAAGGAGAACATTCTGGATGATAATAAATTCCCAGTGTTTTAAGTTTAAGCTTCTAGCCCTGATCTCTTTTCAAAACTATCCTAAATGCATGTTTCTCATTCTTCACCTTGTTAACCCAATTATAAATCTGTCTAAAGAAGGAGAAAAGAGCTGCATTATATGACTTTGGGGGGAAGGGCTGTCAGTTGTCTGAAATTAGTCTTGCTGACTGGCAGTTTGATTTCTCTGCCCTAAGTCATGTAAGAAATTGGCAATGAGTTTGTAAGAAAACTAAGCCTGTGGCATTTTCACTTTTGAACACAAGCTCTCTACCTATGCATTCTTAGGAAAAAAATAAGGAGGGCAGCTTTGAAATCATTTTTGCTTTTGTTTGATCAATTCAATAAAATAGGCTATGTATCAGTACCACATCTGATGCAAGAATATCTCATTTTCTAAGACTCCAAATGCAAAATGTGGAATTGACTTGGTGATGTTACATCAGACTATATTTTAGCACACCAGCAAAGTTCAGTCTTCTTTTTTATAGTCTGCAACAAGCCAAAGAAGACCATTTTCTGGGAACTCATTTAACACCTGTAAATTCCCTTGAAGTTTAAACAAAAACTACGTCCATCTAAAGACTAACGGAGTTTTAAGCCTCCATCTGTTGGGCTGCTTGTGGCAGATGGTCTCTAAAGGGTGCTCTGTTTTATCATTTCAGTATTCTCTGAACAGGGATTTAAAATCAATTTAGGGGTCATGTTCCAGGGCTTTGTCAAACAGGAAGTCATCCCTGGGTTCTTCTAATTACAATACTAAAATACTAAAGACGACCAGTGTAGAAAGACATTGCTCTCTCTCCTTGGTGCCTTCCTCCTCACTCTTCTCTCTGCCCTGGCTCTGATTTGCCTTTTGAAGGATATTGCTTGGTTCATTTATTCTTTAATCTCACACCACTTCTGATGTGTTTCATGATGACGGCTGGTCCCCATCCTCCTAATGCAGTTAACTACTTGTTGTGGGCTGGGATCCTCTGATTAATCAAGACTGGCATGTGATGGGATTTCTCTGAAAATTTGATCTCTCAGTCAAATTATCACATCTCTAAGTAAAGCTGAATAAACTTTTCCAATCAAATAGGCCTGGGTTGTGAGCTTTAAAAAGGTGAAAGTGAAGCTTTGGAGAACTCAGTCACCTTGAGGGATCTCAAGACAAAAAGATGGATTTGTTTTCTGCTTCTTTTGTAGGGATAAGCAGGCCTTGAAATGCAGTGTTAGAAAAAGTTAATACCCAGAGCAGAGGCAGAACATGTGTTTTTCTTCGTCTGTTTAAGGCTGCCCAGATTGGATTATATCCCAGTTATATTGGTTTTTTTCTCTTTCCATTGCCTGGAGCTCTGCCATTGTTGTGATACTGGCAAAGATGTTGCTGGAATTGGAGAGGAGTTTTTGCTTGATAAGTGTTTAAGTGAACCTCAGCCAGCACATTAAGGGCCCTATTTATTGGCCAACCATTGTGGCTTTCTCCTTCTGGAAAATGGAAGAATGTGTTGTGTTTGGTTCTTGCTCTACTTATCTTAGTACTTACAGACACATTTACATTACAGGAAAGGAGAGGAAATGAAGATGTCACATGGGAGAATTTGTCCACTTAGCAACTGAGAGCTTCCAGGGGAAACTGCAATGAATGAGGAGGAAGACCTGAACTGGGGTTTTGTCTTACATTGAATTAAGTTGGGGCTTATCACCTCACTTAGAGCCCTGGGCTTCTGAAGCTGCCATAAAAGAATACTGATTCTGGAGTGAGAGGATCCAGATTCAAATCTTATTCTCATGCCCACTTATATGATTTTGGACAGGTCACTTAAAGTCTGCCTTGTTAAGGCAGGAATCCTTGACCTAGGAAATCCCTCAAAAATCTAGATTATATGATAGATGATCTTAAATCATGAAGTTCATCCCCAGTTGGGCCTGTTATCATTGCTCAGTTAAGGTGCCATGGGCATAATCTCATAGAACTGGAAGAAACCTAAAACATTATTAGGTATAATCCATGTTATATTATCTTCTGCTATATTTATTATGTTTTATTATTGCCCAGAGAAATTAAGGGAATTATCCAAAGGTGCTACAGCTCATTTATGGCAGAGCCAAAGCTAGAATTCAAATTGCCAGATTCCTATTCCCTCTCCGATGATCTTCTCTTGGGCTCCATGAAATTACCATATCATTGGTGGATGGGACATCAGAAACTATCTATACCAGCCTATGCCTTGACAAAATACTACAACAGATGTCAAACTCAAAGGAAAGAGGACCGCTAAATCATAAGGGGCTTTGTCTTCTATATGTTGACTCAGAAATCCACAAATTAGCAGTATCTACATTGTATTTATTCACTTTACAAAATGTTCCCCATGACATTTTAATCTGGTTTAGGCCCCATTTGTTATTTTTTTTAATTTTTATGGAAGTTGTGGGGCTTATAACCTATGCGTATGAGTTTGACACCTCTGTAATCTACAGAAACTTGAACACAGCCATTACGCTCTATCCCCTTGCCTTTACTCCCATTCCAGGCTTCTCTTTTCCAATCTACGCATCCTCATGTCCTTCAAACCATCCCTATATTGCACTGTCTTGAGACCCTTCCCCATCTGGTCACTTTCTTCTGGATGCTCACTAGATTCTAGAGAATTCTTATTTATGTGTGGTATTTATCACAAAACACAATGATGCTGAGTGATTTGAACAGAGTGGGATAAGGCTGTGACTGTCCAAATCGTGAATATTGTGTTTTTCTTGATGTAATTCAAGCTTGTGTTCCCTTTACACTTTTCTAACTATATCACATTGTTGAACATTTGGAACTCACAGACTGTTAACTCGTCCCACTCCCACTATTTTTTCAGATGAATGGCCTTCTAGACATGATTCTCCTATCTTATACTTGCAAAGCTGATTTCTGAACACAACTCTAAGATCAAAAACTATCAAATGTACTGCTCTTGCATTCAGCTCAGGGTTCTAGCCTGCTGAGATGTGGCTTTTTTGGATCCTGACTGTTAGTACTGTCTCTTTTTCTAGCATTTGCAAAACTTACTTTCTATGGTTTTATCCTAGTTATTGATACAAGTGTTAACAAAAGACAATGCCAAACACTTAACCCATTGGGGACCTTTGTTAGAATTGTTGTCGAAACATTATAGACTATTCTTTGGTTCTGGACATTCAGCTAGTTCTAAATCCACATAATTGTCGTCTTAGTCAGGAAAAAACCTGAGTTCAAATCCAGCCCCCATGTGCTTATTTACAATGTGAGCATGATAAAATCATTCAACCTTTTTGATCCCTATAAAATGGGAATGATAATGTCCATCACTTCAACTAACAGTTATTTTGAGTATCAACCAAGATAATTAATGTATTCTGCCTTCTAAACCTTGATGTACTATATAAAAACCAATGATTATTTTGCTTTTTTGTTGTATTAATCTTTTTTCTGTTGAGCTTTCCAATCAATTTATATAAACTTTAATGTTTGTATGAATAAATTAGAGGCTTAGGTATCCAGGTGTGGGGCTGTGGAGTCAGTGCTTATCATGCTCCTGGTGAAGGTGCTGCCCTGTATTTCAGGTCTGGTTTTTACAAACAACTGGATTGGACTCCTGCTTGTGACTTCATTTTCTTTCTGGTCAAGCTATTAGCTGCAGGAAGATAATCTTACTAATTGATACCCATGAGGTTGGTCTCTTCAGGGTTAGCAAGAATCCCTATTTTCTTAGCTGACAAAAACTGACAGGCCTCTGATGCAGCTTCAGAAGTCTAAGGACTGTGCCCCTTACTCATAATCCTGATCATCAGGTGAATATAGAGAGAGTTCTGTGGTATTTCTACCCCCTCAGATATCCCCTCCACAAACCAAACACAGCTTATTCCAGTTATAATTATTATTCTTAAGAAAAAATAACACTGTTTTTACTGTGTGCCCTCCCTGGGTGGTTGTGAGAAAAAAAAAGATTTGTAAAACTCTTTGCAAAAGTGCAAAAGAAATATAGTTGTTATAGTTACTGAGAAAATCACTCAGAAGGTCTTTCCTACTGCTGATTGGTCAGAGGTGTGCACTTCGTATTTGAAGATGGAACATTATTAGGCAATCAGTCTAGAAATAATATTCACACAGAGAGAAAAGAACTCAGGGGAGAATAAGCTAACCATCTCTGCTCCATTCTCACTCACCTATGACCACTCCTCAGGCCTCTGGCAGAGTTGGCCAAGACGAGAAAATGAGAACCAATCTCATCTTAGAATCAGTGACAGACAAAGTAATCAGTGTGACTTCTCCAACAAGGGTATTGATGGCAGTTAAATTGTTACAAAAGAGGAGGTCTAATAAACTCACTTCTATTAGGGAAGGCAGTTCTCTTTTTTATTGCTGAAGACATTTTGGATGACTAAAATCAGCTCAGTCTTATGGCATCTCAGATGAATAATTTCCTTCTTTTCTCTGTTCCTCTCCCTCCTCCAAACCCAAATTTGAACTCTAGTCATGTAGTTTAAAAGCCTTACTAAATAGAGCTTCTCTCTCTCTTTTTCTTCTGCTTTGACTGCTTTCTAGCTCAGAAGAATCAGCCTGGCAGTGGAAACTTTCTATATACCAACCATCCTTCAATTTTCATCAGGGACTTTTGTTTAAAAAAAAGATGGCAGCAAAATAAAATTCTTATTTGGGAAGTGGAGTCTCATAAATGATTCTGATTCAGAGAGAAGCAGTAGTGTTTGGGCCTTGTCAGGTACCCATTTCTGAAACAAATGTCATGGAGAAAATGGACTCATTATCTATTTATAGCAAAGGAGCTGGACTTATAAACAAGAACATATCTCAACCCCCTTTCCATTCTGTTTTTTGGGGGAGTGTAAGTGACTTTAGAGCACTGACTGTAGAATATTTTCCTCTTAGATCAAATGAGAGTTTTACAATAGTATGAGGCCTAATATAATTTGTCTACTGTATTTGATGTTTTTGTAAAAGTTATTAACTTTCCACTGCCACTTAGCACATAAGAGATCACTTATTTTAATACATATTTGTTTGTTATTCCTGAGAAATAGATTGTAATGGATGAGGCAGCCAAGTTCATAGCTAGGCAGGATTCATTGTTAAAATTTTCTCCCCAATTGTCAACCAAATCTCTCTGTAACCTTAGTCTGAGTGCTGCTCTCTGGAATAATTCAGGACAAGGGATCTTTCTCTTTCACTTAATAGCTCTTCAGATATTTTGAGATCACTATCAATCTTTTCTTCTTCAGGTTAAACATCTCCAATTCCCTCAGTTGTTATTCAATAATCATATTAACAATAACAACAACAGTAATAGTGGCTAGAATTTATGTAGTGCTTTAAGACTTACAAAACATTTTATATATGTAATATTCTTGGATTCTCAAAACAACCCTGTGATCTAAATGCTACTATTATCCTTACTTAACATTTGGGGAAAGTACCCAGGCTTGCATAGCTAATAGGTATCTGAGAAAAAATTTGAACTGAATCCTTCCCACCTCCAAGACTAGTGCATTGTATCACCTAGCTACTTCTGTAAGCGCCTGCTATTATGTCAAAATAGTGCTTCTTTCTAGGGGATCAATTTTTTTTTAATGAAACAGTCTATGAGAGGAGACTTAAGAAGCTTACAATCCAAGAAGGGAGACAGATACATATGTAAGAATATACAAAATAACAATAAATCAACATAAGGTGGTTGAATCTAAGAAAGGGAGGGAGGGCAGGCACTAGGAATAGAAGGAATCTGGAAATGCAAAATGTAGAAGGTGATGATTTTATTGCATCTTTAGGGGGGGAAAGGGGATTCTGTGAGCCAGGGGGAAGGAGTGTTTTTCAGATTTGGGAAATAGCCAGGGCAAAAGGAAATGGGAGATGTAATACCATATGTGAGAATCAGAGAGAAGGCCAGTTTAATTAAATCAGATGTTCTTAACCCACTGTCCATGACTTATTTGTTTTTAATGTGCACTGATAATTATTTTTAATATAATTGAATTTCCTTCATAATCCTATGTATTTTATTTTATGTATTGATAAACATTCTGAGATGTAGTCCATAAGCTTTACCTGACTGCCAGAGTATGAATCACACATGCATTCACAAAGGTTAAGAACTAGTAGGCCAGACCATAGAATATAGGGGAGGGAGTAATGTGTAATGAATCTGGCAAGATAGTCTAAGTCCAGATAGTGAAGGTCTTTAAAAGATATATGCAGAGAAAGGTTTATACTTGGCCCTACAAGTGATAGTTAGGCATTGCAGTTTATTGAATAGAGGAGTAATATGGTCAGATCTATGTTTAAGGAAAATCACTTTGGCAGCTATATGGAGTGGGAAGAGACTTAAAGCATGGAGACCAATTAGGGAGTCATTCCTAAGTAAGAGAGATAAGAAGTAGGAAGAGTCAGAGGAGGAGGAAGAAGAGAAGGGAAAAGAGAAAGAAGAGGAGGAAGAGGAGACTGAGAAGGATGATGACTGAGGTAAGGGGAACACATATAATCAAGTAGGCACAATACCAGAGTCAGGAGAGACTTTGAGTGAAATCCTGCTTCTAATATTTACTAGATGTGACCATGAGCAAGTTTATTGATCTGATTGACTTGTAATTTCTTCATCTCTAAAATGGGAATATTAATGCCTTTTAGAAAATAACCTTTTCTAAATGTTATTTAGATGCAGCTAGATGGCACAGTGGATAGAGGACCAGCCTTGAAGTCAGGAGCACCTGAGTTCAAATCCAGCCTCAGACACTTATTACTTACTAGCTGTGTGAGCCTAGGCAAGTCATTTAACCCCAACTGCCTCATCAAAAAAAAAAAGAAGAAAGAAAATAAAGTTTGCATGTTCTATCTAGAATATTGAGGTAGAAACCACACTCTATTTGAACTCAGAGAACCTAAACTCAAATGATTCTATAATTTACTAACTTGTGACCTTGGGCAATTAACTTTACCTCTCTGGGTATCATTTTCTCAATCTGTAAAATAAAGGGGTTGAACTAGGAAATCCCTAAAGTCTAGGAATTTCTAGCTCCAATCTGCGATTCCCTAAGAACTTATAGTTTTTCCTTTTCAGGCTAATTGTGACTATCAAATGAAAATGTATACAAATCACTTTGTGAACTTAAAAGACCTATATGTGTCAATTATTATACAATATGGCTTTTTATATTTCTCACCTTCTGTCATCTTTATCTGGACACATGCCAGTTGTTCAATATTCTTCAAATAAATCAGTTAAAACTGAACCCAATACTCTTATTCTAAGAAAATTAGGTCATAGTGATACTATTGATCTGTACACAACTCTTTTTCAGTATGGTATCCCTTCCACCTCTATTTTCTTTTCCATGATTATCAAAGAAAAATCAAATTATACTGCCATTCTTTAAAGGATACCTATAGTAGGAATATAGTTCTCAAGAGATTTCCTTTTTACCTTTTTATGTTTCTCTCGAGTTCTCTATTTGGAGGTCAAATTTTTTGTTCAGATCAGGTCTTTTCATTAGAAATAGGTGAAATTCTCCTGTATCATTGAATGACCATCTTCTTCCCTGGAAGATGATGCTCATTCTAACTGGATAACTTATTCTTGGCTGTAATCCGAGTTCTTTTGCCTTTCGGAATATCTGGTTCCAGGCCCTTCGATCCTTCAATGTGGAAGCTGACAGATCCTGTGTAATTCTAATGACAGTTCCTCGGTATTTGAACTGTTTCTTTCTAGCTGTTTGCAATATCTTTTCCTTGGTGCGATAGTCCTGAAATTTGGCCACCATATTCCTTGGGGTTTTAATTTTGGGGTCCCTTTCTGGAGGTGATCGGTGAATTCTTTCAATGCCAATTTTGCCTTCTGATTCTAAAACATCAGGGCAATTCTCTTTCATGATTTCCTGGAAGATAGCATCCAGGTTCTTTTATTCATCGTGGCTTTCAGGGAGTCCGATAATCCTTAAATTGTCTCTCCTGGATCTGTTTTCCAAGTCAGTTGTTTTTCCTAGGAGATATTTCATATTTTCTTCTATTTTTTCATTTTTTTGTTTTTGTTTAACTGATTCTTGAAGTCTTATTGAGTCATGTACTTCTATTTGTTCAATTTTAATTTTTAAAGTATGATTTCCTTCAGTTATCTTTTTAAGCTCCTTTTGTAGCTGGCCAATTGAATTTCTTGATTCAATGCATTCTTTTTCCATTTTGCCAGTTTTATTTTTCAGTGAATTGTTGTCTTTTTCCAATTCACCAATTTTGTTTTTCAGTGAATTGTTGTCTTTTTCCAATTCACCAATTTTGATTTTCAGTTCACCATTTTTATTTTCCAGTGAATTGGTGATTTTTTCCACTTCACCAATTTTGTTTTTCAGTAAACTGTTTTCTTTTTCCAATTCACCAGTCCTATTTTCCAGTTTTTGATATTTCTGTTGCCCTGATCTCAATTTATTTCCCCATTCTTCTTCTAGCTCTCTTTTGAGATTCTTAATGCAATCATCCAGGTAAGCCTTCTGAAAGGGAGACCAACTTAAGTCTGCCTTTGTGGCTTCATCTGGGATTGTTTTCATAATGTCAGGATCTGGGGACTGTTCTATTTTTTCTCCGTAAAAGCTTTCTATGGTGAGAGCTCTCTTCTGCTTCTTGCTCATGATTTAAAGTTGGGATATTGGTCAAAAGCAGAGAAAACTGCAACAATTTGTATTTGCCCTGGGGCAGTTTGCCGAGTTGACTTCAGGTCTGAGGCTGGTCGGGCTAGATTCGCACTAGGACCACGTTTTCAGCTGGTTTGGATCCACCCTTTTCCAAAGGCAGATCTGCCAAAGCACCTGCCCGCAAGCAGAGCAAAGTGGCCCAGGCGTCTCCCAGGGGCTTCCTGGGTGCCCAAAATCCGTCCCTCTATCGCAGCCCTGACTTCCGCCCCGGCTGGAGTCTGATTGCGACCAGAGGCCGATTTCCCCTGAGGCTAACCTTCTCCAGAGTTCTTTCACTGTAGATCTTTGATAGAAATGCGTTGTAGTCCGAATGCTTGGAGTTGCTCTCACTTAGAAACCAGTTGGAAGGCTTACTTTGTCTGAGTTTGAGGGAACGTCCCAGGAGTTCACAGAGAAAGCTGTCCGCAGTTCGCCATCTTGGCTCCGCCCCCCACAACTCTTAATGTAGCTGAATCCTAATTTGGTTCACAGTGGCCAACTAAAACATGGTATTTTTCACATGAAAATGTTGCCAGGTCATATCTCTTATACTCTGCATGTGTGCCATAAAAATCTTAAATGTAGAACTTTACCCTTGTTAAATTTCTTGTTTGGTTTCAGGCTTAATGTTCCAGCCAGTCAAGATCATTTAGGATCCTGATTCTATCCTCTAGAATATGAGTTATCTGTTCCAACTTTGTGTCATCAGTATATCTCAAACCATTCTGAGTTTCCCATGAGGGAATAAAATGTCACTTGTCAAGCTATGGTCCTGCAATTGCTGTATGCGACTGCTGAAATCATCACTGATAGCATTTTATCTTGAGTTTATGTTTAAAAATACTAAGAAGAGCTTTCTGCCACTATGGACAAAAAGAGAAGGAAAAAGACTCAGAAAAAAATCTTGGTAAGAAAGTATCCTCTTACAACAAGGCATTTATCAAAATAGAAATTCTGGTCCAGATTGTATTATGATGACAGAAGAAGCCATAGAGAACAATGAATTCAGTCATTTTTAATCATTATTACTTAATGGGAGCCATTTGATAATCAACTCATTAAGATTCTTTTCTAAATTTCTCAGCAACTAGAAAAGAATCCAGTTCATTCATTTTCTCTGGGATATGGTCTAGACAGTTATAACAATTCAAAGTTTCTTATGCTATGTTTGTTAGCAAGATATATGTTAAATGTATGTTTGTATGTATGTGTTTGGTGGAGTTGAAACTAACTACAAGACAAAGGATAATCATTGAAAGATTAATATTAATTTGAAGGGAGATTTTTAGTTAAAGGCCCTTGGGATCTGTCCTCGGTCCTGAAGTTTTATGTTCTGTCTAAACATGTTGAAACAATAATTCTACACATGGTCCTTCTAGCATTACTAGTCCCCAGGACACAGAAAATAGTATCTTGTTGGTTTTATAGTGGCACACCAAATCAGCCACATGAGGATAAGTCTCTTTCAAACCTAAAATCAATCTCATGCTAGTGAAGAATAAAGGACAAATATAGAAAGGTTTTTGTTTTGTTTTTTGTAGTTTCAGAGAACATATTTTATACAATCTGAAACTGTAGAGAAGAATGAGACAAAATGTTTTCCATCTATATTAGTATGTTGACTGCCTCAAAACATAAGGGTTTCACTTTTAAAAATTACTCTTTTAAAATTAATTATAAATGACTACATGTAAGGCATGGGAAAATAGCCTTTAAGAGTACATCATATTTATAAGAATATAAATCATTCCCCAATTGGTAAATAGTTAAAGGATATGAACAGATAGTTTTTGGAGGAAGAAATCAAAATTATATATGATCAAATGAAAGTGATTTAAATTCTTATGAATTAGAGAAATGCAAATTAAAGCAACTTTTAGATATCATCTCCTACCTATCAGATTGGCTAAAGTAATAGAAGAAGGAAATGACAAATTCTGGGAGGAATATAAAAAAATTGGGACATCAATATACTGTTAGTAAAACTGTGAACTGCTCCAACCATTTTAGAGAAGAATCTGAAATTATGCCCAAAGAGTTACAAAACTGTGCATATGTACACTTTCTAGGACGATCAGGGAACAAAGGAAAAGATGTTATATGTTCTAAAATATTTATATCGGCTCTCTTTGTGTAACAAAGAACTGTAAATTGAAGGGATGTCCATCAGTTGGGGAATGGTCTAAACAGGTTTTGTTATATAATTGTGATATAATAGTGCCATGCTGTAATAAATTATGAACAGGTTGGTTTTAGAAAAAAAAACATGAAATAATGAAGAGTGAATGAGCAGATCTAAGAGAATATTGTATACAGTAATAGCAATATTGTTTAAAGAAAAGTATGCATACTATGGTTTTATATACATATACATATTTGTGTGTGCATATACATACGCACACACACACACACACACACATATATATATATATACACACACACACACACATGTATGTCAAATGATGGGCTTCTCTGGTACAAGGTAGGGGGAGGGAAGGAGAGAGAGAGGGAGAAAGATTATATATATATATATGTATATATATAAAACCCCAAAAAAATTTAATTCCATTTTTTAAAAGATTACATCATAGGCTAAGAACTTTGAAAGACCTGAATACGCTGATCAATGCAATAACCAACCACAATTCCAGAGGACTCAAAATGAAATGTTTACCCCCTCTTCATAGAGAGACGATAGATTCACAGTAGAGATTGTTTTGTTATTATTGTTATTGTTTATTTTGGCTTTTGGTCATGGAAAATGTGATTTTTTTCTTCAATATATTGTACTTGTTTTTAATAAGAATTTGTCTTGCTTTCTCAATGGGGGAGGGTGGGTTGGGGAGAGAAGGGAATATAGATCTAAAACTAAAAACAATTTAAAAAGTAAGTGTGTTATAACAGACTAGCTTTATTTTCAATAGGATTTCTAAACCAATAGACCAAGGGAATTTCATAAAGACAGTAAACTATATGGCATTTTATTTCTCATTTAGTGGCACTACTTTGGGTCTTCTCTTACTAACTTCTTTACTCTATGTCAGGAAGCTCAATATTGTGATAATCTCATCATCCTGTAAGATCTCATCATACTTAATGCAGTATTTTATCACTATTCTCTGTCTTTCTGATTGGAGGGTGAGGCCATGAACTCTGAACTTCAATTTTAAAAGATACTTCAGTTGTTTTCTAATTTCTCACTTGGTTGCCCTACTTAGGGATTTTTCTGACTGACTTTCAGGGGTTCCTGCTGACAGATAACTTTTCCTCTCTAAACCCTTTTTTAGCTTTCTATTGTATTATTTTCCCCATTTAGATTGCAATCTCCTTAAAATCAAGAACTATCTTTCTTTCTTTCTTTCTTTTTTTTATTAAAGCTTTTTATTTGCATAACATATGTATGGGTAGTTCCTCAACATTGATCCTTACAAAGCTTTTCATTACAAATTTTCCCCCTAGTCCCCTCCCCTCCCCTAGATGGCAGAAAGTCCACTACATGTTAATTATATTAAAATACTTGACAAGTCGAATATATGTATACATATTTCCATACTTATCTTGCTGTGCAAGAACAATCGTATCTACATGAACAATAAATATCAGAGAAAGGAAACACAATGCAACCAAACATCAATAGAAACCGTGAGAATGTTATGTTGTGGTCCACATTTCACATCCCTCTCTCTGGGTGTATATGGTTTTCTTCACTAAACAATTAGAAGTGGTTTGAAGCATTTCATTGTTGAAGAGAGCCATGTCCATCAGAATGGATCTCATATATAGTATTGTTGTTGCTGTGTATAATGATCTCCTGGTTCTGCTCATTTTACTCAGCATCAGTTTATGCAAGTCTCTCCAGGCCTCTCTGAAATCGTCCTGCTGGTCGTTTCTTACAGAGCAATAATATTTCATAACATTCATATACCATAATTTATTGAGCCACTCTCCAATGGATGGGCATCCATTCAGTTTCCAGTTTCTAGCCACTACAAAAAGGGCTGCCACAAACATTCTTGCACATTTGGGAACCTTTCCCTCTTCTATGATCTCTTTGGGATATAAGCCCAATAGAAACACTGCTGGGTCAAAGGGTATGCACATTTTGATAACTTTTTGAGCATAGCTCCAAATTGCTCTCCAGAATGGTTGGATCCATTCACAGTTCCACCCACAATGTATTAGTGTCCCGGTTTTCCCACATCCCTCCAACATTCGTCATTATCTTTTCCTGTCATTTTAGCCAATCTGACAGGTGTGTAATGGTATCTCAGAGTTGTTTTAATTTGCATTTCTCTGATCAATAATGATTTGGAGCAACTTTTCATATGACTAGAAATGGTTTTAATTTCATCATCTGAAAATTGTCTAAGAACTATCTTTCTTTTTTTTTGTATTTGTATCCCCACTTAGCATAGTACCTGGCATAATAGGTGCTAAATGAACATTTACCAACTGGTTGACTATCTGTTAAACTCTATTATAATGTCTTTTTAGCATATATTTGACAATAGTACAATTAGGCAGATTGGAAATTGATATATTGAACAAAGACAAATAGTTATTGATTGATGTGAATCTGGAAGGATATCTCAAGTGAAGTAACCTAGATGCATGTCTTTTCCCCTGTGCTATTCAGCATTTTTTTCAATGACTTAGATGAAGACAGAAATGGCAGACAACTAATATTTGCATATGGTACAAAGATATGAGGAATTAGTAACAGTGGACAATGAAGTTAAAATTTGAAGATTCTGGTATTCTAAAATAATGGTCCAAATTCAATGAGATCAATTTTAATATGAATAAATATAAAGTGCTATATTTGTATTTTAATAATAACTGAATAAAGGCAGAACAGGGGGATAATAAAAATTCATTGAAAAAAGATCTGTGGGTTTTAGTTGACTTAAAACTTAAAATGAGTCAACAATATGGCATGGCAACCAAAAAAAGCTAACATCTTTATTTGCATTAGTAGACAATAATATTATATATATACACATATAATATACCTAATATTAATAAAATAATATATATAATATAATAAAATAATATATATATATATAGCTTCATATACTTAGAATGAAAGTTGTGATAATCATATTGTAGTCTACCATGGTTAAAAATCATCTATAGTTGGACATGGCTCTCTTCAACAATGATATGTTTCAAACCACCTCCAATTGTTCACTGAAGAAAGCCATATACACCCAGAGAGAGGGATGCGAAATGTGGACCACAACATAACATTCTCATACTCCTTGATTGATGTTTGCTTACATTGTGTTTCCTTTATCTGATATATCGTTTGTGTAGATAAGATTTTTCTTGCACAACAATGATAAGTTTGGAAATATGTATACATATATTCGATTTGCCAATATTTTAACATAATTAACATGTAGTGGATATCCTGCCATCTAGGGAAGGGGTGGGGAAGTAGGGGGGAAAAATTTGTAACGGAAAGCTATGTAAGGGTTATTGTTGAAGAATTACCCACACATATGTTATGCAAATAAAATAAAATTAAAAAAAAAAAGAAATCCCAAGCACTAGGAAAAAAAAATCATCTATAGTAGAGACACTTGAACTAGACTAAAATGTAATTGGGAAATATTTAGCAAAATTAATAAAAAATGCAATAAAAGATAGATGGCATTAAATTTAAAACTAAGCTAATATGCATCCCACAGCAATCCTTATGAACAGATTAGTGGTTCCCATTCCTGCTTAAGTAGATCTTGAATATTAAGTTCTTTTTGGGGGGTACAACATTTTGGTTAGGACTTTGACAAGCTTTATCCCAGGCAAAATAGGGAAACTGACACTTAGAGGAATATGTCATATGTATTCCTCTTGGAACCTAATTCTATTCAACATTATGTACTCAAAAAGAGAAAAAAAAAGGGGGGGGGGATTAAGTGCCTAGACATATGAGCATGATGTTTCTAGGGGATTGTAAATATGTAAGAATCATGGTAGTTTTGAAGAAGGTAAGAATGAAGATACCCCATTACAAAGAGGAGATTCCAGAATTGAAGTTTAGTATTACAACTTCCATAATGGCATTGCTCTAATCCTTTTCTTACAAAAAGTTTAAGTTCCCCTTGGACCACTACTTAGAAATATAATCCAGATACAGAAGGAACAATAGTTGTAGAGAAAAAAATCAGGGCAAATGATATATAGTGAACCACTTTGAGTAAGATGAGAAGAAAGGATGCTACTAAGTTGAGTTGAAGTAATCAGAGATCACTAGAATGAACTTAGTAGGCAAAGTTCAAAGAGTCATGGTTAAGCATTTCAAAAAAGAGCAAGATGTCAGTATGTTGAAGTGAATGATTTTAATTCATTGGGCTGGCTGTGAGTTTTACATTTTAAGAGTCAAACAGACCTGCCCCCCTTTTTTTTGAGAAACATAAGAAGCCGAAATGCATTTACAATTATGCCCAGTGCTATGTCTGAGCTGGATGAAGCAGTGTTAAATATAGAGAAATTAAACTGGAAAACTCCTGTGCTGATTTTCTCTTCTATGTTGGGGAATTTCATATTGATCCCCAGGAAAATTCTACAAAGGAATCAGATTATTTTCAAGGACTTAAAAAGGGGAATGGTGATCACCAGGAAATACCAAAAATAAAATGCCAAATTAACTTCCTATCATTTTAAAATCATAATTTGGTAGTGTTATTAGACCAGAAATTTGTATGATTAAAGTCAATGCAAGGCAATATGATCATGTGATCTTATATGATCATGATATCTTCTAAGGAATCACAATTTCTAGCAGGTGATATTCTCTTGATACTCTGTAGTCATCAGACCTCATCTGGAGTATATTATGTTTAGTTCTGGGAACTACCTTTTTAATGAAACAGAATGGTAAAAAGTCTTGAGCCCATGTCCTATGAAGATATATTAAAAAAAAAACTGGGAGAAAAAACATGGGAGAAGAAATATACTTACAGTATTGGAAGGATTGTCAGTTGGAAAAAGCATAAGAGTGATCCCAGAGAACCAGAAACACTTGGTAGAAATTTTTAAAAGTAAAATTAGAATTGATGTGAGAAAAAAAAAAACTTCTTAACAATCAGAGATGTTCCAAAGTGAAATGAGCTACATGGAGAGGTAGTAGTTTCTTTTCCTAGGAGTTCATGAAGCAGAAAATAGATGACCACTTATTGGGTTTGTTATAGGTGGGATTCCGTTTATATATGGGTTAGGCTAGTTGTTAACTTTGGACTCTTCCAACTCTCAAATTCTGTAATCCAGTGATCATTAAGATCAAAATGGAGAAATAAGGGATGGTTAGTATATAAGGAGAATTTGTCATTGGTTAAGTATTTATTCCTAAAGAGTCTAGATTAATGGAAGAATATCAGCCTAAAGGGAGATCTCATGTGAGTACTGTAGGACTTTTTCCTGGATTCTATCCTATTCAACACTGTTATTCATGTATTAGATAACATAGGCTAGTTCATCAAATTTTGCCCTTGACATCAAACTGGGAAGGATAACTATGTTGTCTCATGGCATAAAATTAAAATACTCTTGATAGTTTGAAATGAGTAAAAATTAGGAAACCAAAGTTAAAGGGATAAATGTAATTTCCTGCTCATAATTTCAAAAAACTAACTGCATGAGTATGGGTTTGGAAACATGTCTTGAAAGTAGTTCTGTGAGAAATATTAAGGGTTTTGATTGGCAGCAAACTCCATATGATTCAATAGTATAATGAGGCTTCTCTAAAAAGTTAATACAACCTAAGGATATATTCAGAGAAGTATAATGAATGGAAGAGAAGAAGCAATATTAGTACTGTTTTGAGTATTGGCAAAAATCACAAAGTGCTATACTCAATTTGGGAGGTCACACATTAAGAGGGACATTGATAAACTGAAGGTGACTTTCCTGAATCCTAAGAAGGTCTGAAACTATTTCATATGAGAAAATAACTAACAAGAATTGAGCATGTTTGTCCCAGAGAAATGAAGGCTTTCCTCAGCATGATAGCTCTCTGCAAATTTTTTAAAGACTGTCATGTGGAAGATAGATTAGGATTGTTCTGTGTTACTTTGGATGACAATATTAGGGTCGAGGCAAGGTAGCCAGAAGGAGAAAAATTCCTCCCTAAATATAAGGAAAAATATTGTATTCAGTAGAGCACCTACTGTGCCTTCTATGCACCAAGAATTATGCTAAGTACTGAGGATAGAAAAACAAAACTATCCTTGCTCTCAAAAAGCTTACGTTCTATTAGAGAGAATAATATGTATTGGAGAGGACAGCACATACACTCATACAAATCTGTAATACAGGGACGTATGCATCTGCAAAACACGTCTATATACTATACATATGTAATGTTTATATATACATATATATATATGGAATATAATGCAAATATGAAGTAGTTTAGAGAGGGAAATAATAGAAACTGGAAGTGGGGGGTGTCAGAAAGGTTCTAAAAGATCTAAAAGATGATGTGAAAGCAAGAATCACCAAAGAAAGAAATCCATGAGGCAGAAGTGAGCAAGGCAGTTTATTGTAATCATGGAAGGAAAGTCGATGCAAGGACCACAGATAGAATCCCATGAAATAGAACATAAAGTGGTATGCAAAATAACTAGCCCCACACCTTTTAAAGCAGTCTCATTGAAACTTGGAAACCAAAGGAAGCTTTCATAGAGTTTCCAGCCTAGGCTTGGAGGTTGGACTGGATCACCTCAAAAATCCCTTTGAATTCTCCAGGAAATGCAATTATTGCTTTGGTAATAGGGGAAGAAAGGGAAGAAGAAGAGGAGGAGGAAGGGGGAAGAGTGGACCGTGGCTTCCTATTTTCAGGGCTTCATTGGCAGTTAGTTTCAGGGTGCCTCTCAGTGTGATGGGAACACACTTTTCATGTTTCCTCAAGGTATTTTATGACCTTCATTTCAGTAGTACTTGCATAATTCTTTCAAGATATACTTCCAAAGATTGGGAAACATCAGTGCCATGGCGAGGAATGATTTCTCACTCTCCCTCCCTCTCTCTCTCCCCTTCTACTTTTTTTCCTTTTTAAGTATGTAATTTTTTAATCCACCATGAACATTGATTCATATATAATGATATATCAAGTTCAAAATGCTTTGAAAATTTATTTATTCCATAGAGGCTCTTAAAGGCCAATTGAATCTGAACTGTTGTACATGAAAGTTGTATCATTATTGAACAAATTTCTAGCTGGATCTCAAAAGTAGGATTTCAGTAGGTGAATAAAATGTAAAGGTAGAATTATTAATATTCACTTAATGGAGGGAAAATATTTGCTTAGTGGAAAGTTTAAAGCTGGAAATATAAAAGAAAAAAAGTGGCCTAGACCTGTTATTTAATTGACATTAGGAATTCCCAGTGAGGAAATTCTCTTTACCAAGACAAATCAGAAAATATTATACAGTTTATAGTCTTAGAGAATTGTGTGAAACACAAAGCTTATTTTAAAAAAAATGTTTTATTTTTCTCTAGTTACATGTAAAAAATTTTAATGTTCATTTTTAAAAATTCTTGAGTTCCAAATTTTACTTCTCCCTCCCTCATTTCCCCTCTCTCTGAGATAGTAAGCAATTTGTTGTAATACATGTTCAATCATGCAAAACAAATTCCCATATTAGTCATGTTGTAAAAGAAGACACAGATACAAAGGGGGAAAAATGAAAAAAAAATAGAGACAGCGAAAAATAGCATTCTTCAATCTTCATTCTGACTCCATCAGTTCTTTCTCTGGAGATGGATGACATTTTTCATCTTGAGTTCTTTGGAATTATCTTAAATGATTGTGCTATTAAGAATAGTTACTAAGATCAGGAGTGAAACAAGGCTGCCCACTGTCACCATTACTATTTAATATTGTATTAGAAATGTTAGCTTTAGCAATAAGAGAAGAAAAAGAGATAAAAGGAATCAGAGTAGGTAATGAAGAAACCAAATTATCACTCTTTGCAGATGACATGATGGTATACTTAGAGAACCCTAGAGACTCAACTAAAAAACTACTAGAAACAATTCACAACTTTAGCAAAGTTGCAGGATTCAAAATTAATCCACATAAATCATCAGCATTTTTACATATTACCAACAAAGTTCAGCAGGAGGAGATACAAAAAGAAATTCCATTCCAAATAGCAGATGATAGGATAAAATATTTGGGAATCTATCTGCCAAGGAAAAGTCAGAAACTATACGAACTAAATTACAAAACACTTTCCACACAAATAAAATCAGACCTAATCAATTGGAAAAATATTAAGTGCTCATGGGTAGGCAGAGCGAACATAATAAAAATGACAATACTACCCAAACTAATCTACTTATTTAGTGCCATACCAATCAAACTCCCAAGAAATTATTTTACAGATCTAGAAAAAATAGTAGCAAAGTTCATTTGGAAGAACAAAAGGTCAAGGATTTCAAGGGGATTAATGAAAAAAAAGGCAGATGAAGGTGGCCTTGCTGTACCAGATCTAAAACTATATTATAAAGCAGCGGTCATCAAAACCGTTTGGTACTGGCTAAGAAATAGAGCAGTCGATCAGTGGCACAGGATAGGTTATCAGGACAACCTAGGCAATAACCTTAACAATCTAGTGTTCGATAAACCCAAAGACCCCAGCTTTTGGGATAAATACTCACTATTTGGCAAAAACTGCTGGGAAAATTGGAAACTAGTGTGGAAGAAATTAGGGCTTGATCCATACCTAACACCACATACCAAGATAAGATCTAAATGGGTTCATGATCTAGATATAAAGAGGGACTTTGTAAGCAAGTTAGAGGAACGTAATATAATTTATCTCTCAGACCTGTGGAGAGGGAATAAATTTATGTCCAAAGAAGACCTGGAACTCTTAATTGAACACCAGATGGATAATTTTGATTATTTTAAGTTAAAAAGTTTCTGTACAAACAAAACAAATGCAGACAAGATTAGGAGGGCAGCATCAAATTGGGAAATCATCTTTACATTTAATGGTTCTGATAAAGGCCTCATTTCTAAAATTTATAGAGAATTGTCTCATATATATAAGAATTCAAGGCGCTCTTCAATAGATAAGTGGTCAAGGGATATGAACAGACAATTTTCAGATGATGAAATTAAAACCATCTCTAGTCATATGAAAAGTTGCTCCAAATCACTATTGATCAGAGAAATTCAAATTAAGACAACTCTGAGATACCACTACACACCTGTCAGATTGGCTAAAATGACAGGAAAAGATAACGATGAATGTTGGAGGGGATGTGGGAAAACTGGGACACTGATACATTGTTGGTGGAACTGTGAACGGATCCAACCATTCTGGAGAGCAACTTGGAACTATGCCCAAAAAGTTGTCAAACTGTGCATACCCTTTGACCCAGCAGTGTTTCTACTGGGCCTATATCCCAAAGAGATCTTAGAGGAGGGAAAGGGACCCACATGTGCAAGAATGTTTGTGGCGGCCCTTTTTGTGGTGGCTAGAAACTGGAAACTGAAGGGATGCCCATCAATTGGAGAGTGGCTGAATAAATTATGGTATATGAATGTTATGGAATATTATTGCTCTGTAAGAAATGACCAGCAGGACGATTTCAGAGAGGCCTGGAGAGACTTGCATGAACTGATGCTGAGTGAAACGAGCAGAACCAGGAGATCATCATACACAGCAACAACAGTATTACATGATGATCAATTCTGATGGACATGGCTCTCGGCAACAAAGAATTGTCTCAAACCAGTTCCAATTGTTCACTGAAGAAAACCATATACACCCAGAGAGAGGGAAATGAAATATGGACTACAACATAACATTTTCATGATCTCTACTGACATTTGTTTGCATTGTGTTGCCTTTCTCTGATTCTTTTTTTTTTCTTGTAGATAGGATTTTTCTTGCATAACTTCTCAAGCATTTCAACATTATTAGCATGTAGTGGACTTCCTGCCATCTAGGGGAGGGGAGGGGACTGGGGGTAAAATTTGTAATGGAAAGCTTTGTAAAGATCAATGTTGGGGAACTACCCATACATATGTTATACAAATAAAAAGCTTTAACAAAAAAAAAAAGAATAGTTACTAAGAATAGCAATACAATATTCCTGTTACTATATTTCATGTTCTAGTTCTGCTCATTTCACTCTGCATCCCTGCATATAAATCTTTCCAAGATTTTCTGAAATCTGCCTGCCCATCATTTTTATAACGCAATTTGCTGCCAAATAAAGGTGTTATCTCTTACACAGGAAGGTCTCCTTACTGTTGCCCCCACCTTACCCTCCTTGAATAGCCCTTCTGCTATCACGAGGGCAGATACAGGGGAGACACGTGGTTGTCATTCTATTGGAGGTTTTTACAATTATCAAGAAGTAGTTGGAGTCCTGGACTATGTAGTTTGGGGAGGCTGAAGGTGATCCAATGTGGCAGTGAGGATAGGGGGTGAATGCATAGAGAGAGTCATAATAATTCAGAATTAAGTGTTCTTTAATATTTATCCTCATTTTACAGATGATTAAAATCAAAATTTAGAGTCCAAGTAAATTGTTCTAATAGTTGATTCTGAAAATAGTAAATGTTAGAGGCTAAACTTGAACCCAAGTCTTTTTTTTTTTACTCTAAGCCTACTTTTTTTTAAAACTATGCTAGCAAATATACTCCACTGCCTCTTAATATGGTAAAAGCATTTCCCCCACTCCTTTTACACCTTTGAACCTTTCCAAGATATCTTGGGCTTTATCGACTAGATTTCTTTCTTTAAGACCAGAGTTTAAACCAAAACGAGTCTGATTCTCATTGCCCACCAAAATGTTCTAAGGCAAGCCCCATTTGGTCATCGTTTGGGTCCTGACTGCTTCAGATTGAATGTAAAGAGCAGTTATTTCTGCTTTGATCAGAAACCCTGAGAGTCTTTCCCTCCCAGATTCATTCATTCATTCATTCATTCATTTATTTAGATTTTTTTAGACTAGACTAAAGAGGAGATTCTTTGCCTCAATTGCTATCTAGCCTTAATCATTGAATGGGCAGGCCTCAGTCAAACTGAAACTTGTTGAAGATCTTAGCTTAAAAAAGGTCCAAATCTCCCATTTCATCCAGGGATATCTCCAGTTATCCTGATCTATATTTTGCTTCTGGACCCAAATGGCTCTAGAGGGGAAAGTGAGTCAGTGTGATTTTGCACAGCCTTCCCTCATTAAATCCAATTTACTTTCATGTCATGGTATCATTTCCCTGATGTCATAGTCCTCTTCGAGAATGAAAGACAAATAATAACAACCACACTACAACTTATTCAGCCATTCTCCAATTGATGGGAATCCCTTCAATTTCCAATTCTTTACCACTACAAAAGGAATTGCTACAAATATTTTTGTATAAATTCATTCTCCTTCCCCTTTTAAAATCTCTTTGGGATACAGAAAAGTGGTATTGTTGGATCAAAGGATATACACAGTTTTATTGCCCTTTGGGCATAGTTCCAAATAGCTCTCTAGAATGGTTTAATCAACTCACAATTCCACTAATCATCAGTGTCCCAATTTCTCCACATCCTTTTCAATATTTGGCATTTTTCTTTCTGTTTTATTAGAGCCAGTCTGAGAGGGGAAATAGTATCTCAGAATTGTTTTAGTTTACATATCTCTGATAAATAATGTTTAGAGAATTTTTATATGTTGGTAGATACCCTTGATTTCTTCATCTGAAAACTGCCTGTTCATATCCTTTGACCATTTATCAAATGGGGAAGCATAGAGAGTTTAATAAGTTGTCTTTGAGTCACACAGCCAGAATGTGTCAGTGACAGAAAACAGGTCTTTACCATTTTGAGGTCAGCTCTCTCTACTAAGCCATTTTTGCTTCTCAAATAAAGTTTATAAACTAGAACTATTCGCTGGCTTAGAGAGGGAAGGAGAAAAAGAAAGGATAGATAGATTCCTCTCTCACTTCTTTTTCTTCTTTTTTGTTTCTCTTTTTTTCCTTTCTGCTTGTTTCTCTTCCCTCTTTTCTACTTATCAAGTCTCATCTTCTCTCCCTTCTTCCCCTTTTCCTCTTTCCTCCTCCTCTCTCTTCCTCTCCTCCCATAGTCCTTCCCTCTATTCCCCTTTTCCTTCCCCACTTCCTTCCTCCCCCCTTCTCCCTCTCTCCTCCTCTTTCCTTTCTCTCCTCTTCTTACTTTTTCTCCCCTCTTCTTATCTAGAAGAGGAGGAGGAAGGGGGAATTCTTAAATCTAGGATTCAGAGTAAAGAAATCAAAGGTAAGCAGCATGTGCAAAAAGATGAAAATATTTGATCTGTCCTGTTGCTCCCTAGATTAGAAGAGCTTAAAAAAATCAGAATAGTGTGTTAGAAAGGATGTTGCCTGGGCATCTGACCTGGGTTCTTGTTCTGTCCTGCCAAACTCTATGTGCTTTCACTCTCTAAGAGTCTCTTTGTTCACCTATAAAATGAGGGAGTCATGCTGGCTCAGCTCTGTGGCTCCTTCTATGACTTATGAAGTCAGGAAAGCCATCGGCTCATTTTGCTGAGCTGAACTTCCCTGCCCAGATGGAATGAAAACATAAAGGTAATACAGCATCATAAATGGGGAGAATTAAATTAGATTATTAGTCTTTCCTTTCATTTTCATATGAGTTGGTTAAGGTAATGTAGGTAACAAATTTTTAAAATATATATATGATCCTGACAGTGCCCTTTTTAAAAAACAGGCCTGAGGATTTCCAGGACATCTTTCTTCAAAAGACCCTGAAGTGTTCTGTGTATATTATCTCATTAATTCTCAGAGCATTCCTGGAGGTAGTCAAGAAATATTATGACTCCCATTTTACATTCAGGATGAAAGGGACTCAGGTTAAATGACTTGCCTAAGGTCATACAGTAAATCTTGGTTGCTAGGAACCCCAATTTCTGGGTTTCTTGCTATAGCCTTTCATTTTGCTTTATGTGAATCTGAGCAGAGGTGAGAGATTATTGTTCTGGCAAAGCAATCCTGAGAAAAATCATGCTGATTTTTCATGGTGGCTTCCCAACAGCGGACTTAGAATCATAGATGGTTGAAAGTGGAAGGGACCTTAGAGATCATTCAGACCAGCCTTCCCATCTTATAGATGCTCAGACAAGAACACACAGAGGTGGCAGAGCAGCAGTAAGAGCTCTAAAGGTGGATCAACCATGGCACAGGGGAAAGAATACTGGACTTGGGACTGAAAATCTATGTTCAAAACCTAATTATACCTTATATACATCACTACCTCATATACACCATAGTATGTTCCATTTACCAACCAAAAGACTCTAGTCCTGATGCTACTGACATGGTGGTAGGTTAGGTGTATGTGACAGGATCAGAGTATTTTATAGAAACCCTGCTTAGGGGATTCAGGATTGAGGGAAGAGGGATTACTTGGTGGCTCCAAAGGGTCTCCCTCATCTTCTGCCCTCCAAGCCCTTTGGAATCCTCCTGTATGTTCATCATTGTGCAGAGGATGACCCTATTCTGTTAGTGGCTCAGCCTCATCTCTAAATGGTTCCTCCAGTCCTTCTTAGAACATTGACAGCAAGTACCCAGTTAGTTCTGATAGGTGCCCTCACCCTGTGCAACTGGGCCATGGAGGCCTCTCAGGATTAACTTCAGCTGACTTAACATGATCATGGACTTTGTAGTGAACTTTCATGCATTAAAATTTGAGGTTCAGTTCAGTTTAATTCAGCAAGGATTTATTAAGCATTCACTGCTTACCAGACATTGTTCTTAGTTCTAAGGATGCAAAGACAAAGCAAAAACATTCTCAAAGAACTTACAGTTTATTAAGGATATAACATACAGAATTAAATAAATTATTAATTTAGGGAAGTGGTGGGGAGTATAAGGGAGTGTAAGGAAGTGGTGTGGAGTTACAAGGTCTCTTGTACAAATGACAATTTTGCTGAGACTTTAATGGAAGTAAGAAAGCTTGAGAAAAGGAGTATCTTTTCTCTTGAGCACTTGGTATCTTTCTTTTTCAAATACATAGTATAAAAATACTAAACACAGTGGCCATTTTGATTGTCCCTGAAAGTTTATTCACCCAAGAGGAAAAAGGCCTTTTGTTAAATGATGTCCCTTCTCTAAGCTGCCTAGTCTTTGTGCCATTTAGGGGCCATTAATTATTTAATGCCTGTAAGGCTCTTTGAGATTCCAAGATGAAAGTCTGGTGACAGTTCAAAGTCTGTCTTTGATTACTATTCTGGGCAGCATATTTTGGGAGGAGAAAATAGACTTGAGATCATAGTGAAGTAAATTTTATGTATAGCACAAACAAACCACAGAAATGGGCTTCTGACAGGAGCCCATTGGATCCTGTTAATGATGGTGAACAGGTCCTAGAGGAGTTGGGATCTAAAAATTGTACAGAAGTCTCATCCTTCTCTCTTGTATACAAGATTTCTTTGAAGTCTACCTTTTTTAAGCATGTGTAACACAACATTCGACTCAAATTCTTGAAATTTCTTCTTGCTAAATACTCTTTTCATACTTTGGGGAGGATGCAAAAGGATCTCATAGTCATTATTAAACCATAAGATGTCTTATTAAGAAGTCATAATCTAGTTGGGGGATACTTGTTTGACCAGATATAAATAGAAAAAAAGTGAAGTTATTCCAGCCAGGGTATACAGTTTTTAGGAAAGTTAGGTATCAAACCTCACCTTTCCCCTTCATTCTCTGGTTTGATTGCTCATAGCTGTAATTCCTCTTTAATATCCCCTTTCCTTCTTTGATTCTGACCATATGTTTTTCTTGATATAAAGGAAACATCTCTGGACATATCAGAAAGTCAGTGGTTAAGTTCCAACATCTTTGGGCTGATCATGTCACTTTTCTGGAGTTTAGTTCATTATCTCAATTATAAAATGGTGATAATAATGCTGGCTCTATCTTCTTTATGAGATTATAGAGAAAATCAAAGGAAATACTGAATACAAAGTATTGTAAAAACATAAATCTCTACTCTAGTGCCAGATATTATTATCCTATGTTCTAGCTTTAGAAATAAATGTGATAACTCTGTTGCAGGCAGGAAAGAATACATGACATCCAAGTTTTATTTCTTCATTTCCCTCAACTCCCAGGATGACTTCTATCCCAGATGTTTGCAATAGCAATATTTTCTCTAACTTCTTTTTCTATAAAATTGGGTTCACATGCTTCTGTGGCATATGCATGGGGCAATAACATGGGGAAGACTAAATACATGAGAATAAGACTATAGTGTTCTGATCATATAAGATAACAGATTTCATCTGTGACATGTAACAAATGTCTACTCATTATCGAGTGAAAGACTAACTGGGAATAAATGGTAAGAGAAGCAGGAAGGTCAGAATGCTTACTTCACAGTTTTGTCATTCTGACAAGCTGACTATTCTGATATTATACCATTTTTTTTCTGAGACAATTGGGATTAAGTGACTTGCCCAGGGTCACACAGCTAGGAAATGTTGTGTCTGAGACCAGATTTGATCTCAGGTTCTCCTGACTTCAGGGGTGGTGCTCTGTCCACTGTACCATCTAGCTGCCCCTATTATACCAATTCTTAAGGAATAAACTCTTTTCTGTGCTAAAGTCCAGTCAGGATGAAGAAGAGACCAAATATGAAACATTTTCCAAAGCTGGGTTTAGCAGTCCCTTTTCCTGGAAAAGTGCATAATTGTTGCCAAGGTCATGCCATGACTATCATTCCATCCTTCAAAAAAAAAACAAAAAAAACAAAGAAACAGAACATGGACTAAACCTAGGGAGGGAAGAAATTAGTTCTAATATTTAAGATTGAGGCAGGACTTGTTGGGGAGAATTATTTTTAAGTATGCATGTGGCAGGGGAGGGAAGAAGAGAGAGGAAAGTTGAGTTCAACTGAAGAACTTGTGTTCTTCAAGGTATTTGTTCCTCTTTGTGTCTCTAGCAGAATATGCTCATACTTTGAGTGTTTAAGTAGTGCTTGCCAGACAGGTATACCTGCCCCCAAGTATAAGATGTGGAAAGAGCAGACAACGAATTGAATTAGAGAATGGTGATATTTATCTTCCTTTCTGCAGTGAGAATTTCTGTTTCTTTCACTTATTGCTGAAGACAAGCTGAATTGAAGGCTTAAGCAGTTAAGAACTAGGTAGAAAAAGGAGACGAGTTTTTAAGTTGTACAGTGGAAGGGTTCTGAATTTGGAATAGGAGGATGTAGAGTCAAAATGTATCCCTGCCACTTAGTATCTGTATACCATTAGACATTTAACTATTGTCATCCTCAATTATAAAAAGAAGCACTTCGACTATAACTTCCAAAGTCCCTTCTAGCTCTAAATATTTAATAATCTATAAAGAAGAAGGGAGTTAAGGTGGAGATAGGTGAGGTTTCCCCTCTCATTATCCCAGGACTAACAAGGAGAATAAAGGCAGTATAAATCAGAGGGTCATGGATTGAAAATTGGGGAAAAAAACTTAGCAATTATATAGTCTAGTCCTTTACTTTAAAAAATGAACTGATTTTTATAAATTTAGTACAGAAAACTTAAGTATATCCAAGCAAGATTCAAATTCAGGTCCTCTAACTCCAAAACTAGCACTCTTTAATCTATGACAAGAAATACCTTTCAAAAAAGAAATCTTTCCTACACTGCTTGGAATTATTTTTAGTATCCATAATTACTGTTGATTTGCACTCACAAATCATTTCTGGAGGGGTACTCAATTAAAAATTGATAGCCTATTGGCAGATAGTCTGCCTATTCATAGAGAACCCTTCTAAGATTCATAATTTATAATTAATATGTCTCACTAGAATGTTCAAATTTTTCTCAAATATGTGATATCAAATGTATTTTCTTTTTTGGGGAGATTGAAAGATTTAAACATTCAGAGATATATATGTTTTATACTTAGATAAAGTATAAACCATTTAAAATGTATTATTAGAGCTAGAGTTGTAAAGATGTAATAAGCAGAGTACATAATAAGATACTTTGTTAATATTATTATTTCTTACCTTTCATTTTACTACCTTTAAGAAATAGCTATCAGAGATCTAAATCAAAGCACTTATTACCTCTCCCATCCCCTGAAATAAATACTAATAATCAATACTGCGAAGTTCATCTTAGGTTGGTACATTGCATTCATCTTGGTGATCGGAGTATCTATTGTCCAATGGAATTAGCTAAAGACAAAAATTCCAAAGAAGTAGGGAAAAGAAGGATAATGTTCTATTTCATCATGCATAAGGCCTTTATCATGTGGCTGCATTATTTTGTTTGAAAAGTTATTGACAAAGTCTCATTGCTCTGAAGGGCACACCTGCTAACTCTCCTTTTCAGCTTGCTGGGAATGACATCTATATTTTTCAGCCCTAAATCAACTGCCTCTAACATCCCTAACTTAACCCAAAACTCAGCAGGCATGTCAATTTGGTGAGAACATTTCCATATATATGTGAAAGCCCCTTTGACTGAGCAGGTGTGTGATTGCTGGCCAATAAATATTCACAACCTTTTCCCATTCCCTGCCAATTGCAAAGGGCCACGCCTCCTGTCTCCCTTTTTTTATCAGCCACTCACCCAGGATCTTGACAACTGGAAGACTATTTATTTGGTCCCATTAAGCTTTGCTGTGCGTGACACAAAATCATTGTAAAATAATGCATTATTAAGTGTGTTTTCAAATAAGGAGAAGAACTGGCAGCCTGTCACTGATTGTTTTATTGTGGGAAAGAAGATAAATAAGTAAAATGTGATAGAGAGGCAGAAACAGTTCCAGGAGGTAACTGGAATGGCCCTATTTCCTCCATGTTATTGATGTTGGTTGGTAAAACATGGTCACTGATAAAACATGGCCATCCTTGTAAATAATGACCACCTACAGTCAATTCTCAGTTATTTACAAGAATGGAGGAAAGCAAAGGCTATGTAAATTCCAAATACCAGAATATAATGTATGTATGTATGTATGTATAATGTATGTATATATATATATATATAATAATAAATATATACATGCAGAATGGGGTAAGGAACACGAGTTTTCATCCTTTTTTATTGGAATTATGTAACATTTACACATATATGTCTATTACTCAGCCTATTCTTTCAATACGCATATATACATATGTAATTATATGTATATGTATATATTTATATATGTGTATATGTGTGTATACATACACACACGTGTGTGTGTTATATATCAGGAAAATAGGCTGATAACAGATGGTGTGCCTATTGTTAGAAGTCCTACTTAGTTAAATTTCTAGAGGTCCCAGAGTCAGCATAGCAACTGTCTTAGACTGTCTTCTACCTTATAAAAGGAAGGGCACTAGGTCAGCAGAAGGAGAACCCAGTGTGACAAAATCACGAATCCCTGAAGTGAGGAATTATTTGGGAAACGGAAATATGTTCAAAGAATAAATCAACTATTCAATACTAATAATGATAACAGCAAACATTTATGTAGTATTTGGTATGTGCCAGACATTTTGTGTGTATCCATATTCCATACACATATGCATGTGTATATAACTATAAACACTGATACATATAATCACATGTATGTGTATGCACACACACATATGTATAAATGAGGTTTATGCATGTGTATATAGGTAAATATACATACCCTATGTACACACATATAGGTCTGTATGTGGAAACATATATGTATACATATATGCATATATATAATATGCATATCAAATGATATACATATTATGGTAAGTCAATCATTTCTCTGAGCCTCAGTTTCCTTATCTGTAAAGTGATAATAATAATGACAATCTCCCTCTAAGGATTGTCATGTTACATAAGATAATATATACAAGTCTTACAACTTCAGGGCAATATAAATGTGAGTTGTTATTATATTTCTTGATTTTAAAAAAGATGGCTATGTAAAATAAAGTTTACTGCTTATTAGAATATCTTGGTAAAAGACTTTATTCTGTTCATCCATACCAGCCAAGGTAGCGCCATCAAGTGGCCCACAGAAATCTTTCTGAGGGACAAATGGATGCTTGAATGAGTCATTTCCCACAGTTGCTTATAATATACAGAATATTCATAGTAATTTTGTGTTCACATCCAGTCAGCCACTGACTAGTTGTGTTTCAGAGGTGGGGGATAGACTTTCTAATCTGCTAATCTGTCACTGGCTTTTGGACAACTCCCTCAGGGTTCTGAATCAGAGCAGACAATTTTTGTTGTTGTTTTATTAGCCTTGCAGAAAAATTGAAATTACATTTCTCAATTACATTTTAATCTAGTTCCAACCATACTTTGGAGTTCTGTAGAGGCTTGAATTTGACACCTCTGTTCTAAGCTTTGGGCCAGAAGTAAACCATTTAAAATATGCATCCGTTTTTTGTAAGGGGAAGATAATGTTTTGTCTTTTGTTTCCAATACATTTAATCATGATAATTACTATTGAATTGACTTTTTAGTTTAAGCAGCCATCCTTTGATTAAGTCATCTGTGACTCTTCCTTTACCTTCACCTTTCATATCTAATAGATTTCTAAGTCTTATCAATGCTACCTCCCTAACTCCTCTCATATCTATCCCCTTTTCTTTGTTTACATCACTACCTGTTAGACCACAGGTCTCAGCAACACTATTACAATTCCCTAATTGTTCTTCCTAGTTCCAACCTATTTCTTCTCTAATATATCTCTGCATAGCTGTCACCCGCAATTCTCTTAAAGCCTATTCTTTTATTTTAAAAAATGTCTTTCTTGAGTCACTGCCAACCTAAGGATAAAATACAAACTTCTCAACATGGTATTTAACTCTTTCCATATTCTGATCCCCTAACTATCTTTTCAGTCCTTATTTCATGCTATTCCCTTTCACAAACTCTTCATTTTAGCCTAAATAGGACTAAAGTTACCAATCCACCGAATTCAGTACATCATCTTCCTTGTGTACTATCTACACATCGTCATGTACCTTGTACAGTGTTTGATAAATAATAGTTGCTTAATAAAATTTTGGTGAATGCAACTGAAGCAGCACATTGGGCCAATGACCTTGAGAAATTATTCACAATGACTCCCAAGTCCCCCTTTTTTGGATTGATTATATGCCATTCAGAACCTTTTATATAGTGTCTTAATAATTTAGAATGCTTTAATCTCTAAAGCCCTTATCTTGTACTTGTCCATTTAAAAACTAAACTTCTATTCCACTTAGATGAGACTGTCTAACCTGGTAAATTTGAAAGCAAAAGATTTTGGTCCAGCTTCTGGATACTTCCTACCTATGACCTTGGACAAATCACTTCTTAGGGTCTCAATTTCCTCATGTCTAAAATGGTGTTAATATACATTCTATATCTACTTCATAGAATTATTGTGATCAATTAAAATAATATCAAGTCAAAGCACTTTGTAAATCTAAAAAATACTAAAAACATCAGTTTTTATTACTACTTTAGAGTCTTCTAATTTAAATGCCAACTTTTCAATGATACTTTCAATGAATGAAGCAGATAAAAGTGATTTTTCCCTCTTCTAATCTCATAATACTTTATAATTCATATATATGTGGCTGGGTATGTATGTGTAAACACACATGTATATATATACATGCATTGTATAGCCACATGCACACATACTCACATATCCATAAACCTGCATATAGAAATATAAATATATATATATGGGTTATGTGTGTAGCATGTACACACACATATGGGTTATATATAGCACTTTATAAACATGTGTGTATATATGTATATGTGTACTTGTATATTCACATACATATATGTGTTTATAGAATACTATATATGCAGGTTATAAAGTGCTGTATAATGTGCTATCTACATACATGTATACAAACATGTATGTGTTCATGTGTGCATGTGAGTATATTATGTGTGTGTGTCTATGAATATTTTAAAAATCATGATAATTGCCATTTACATAGTGTTTTGATTCTGTAAAGATATTAATTACTTTATTCCCTCAGATGACCCTAGTCATCTAGCTTGAACATTCTGACTTCTCTAGTAGAAGGTGGAAGAAAGAGGAAATAACAGAAAAAGATAAGATCAAGCTTCAGATCAATTGAATTCAGGTTGTTTCTGGTCAGATGGTGGTGGTAGACTGGTCTCAAACTGTCAGAAATACATAGAGAGCCGCTCAACTCTGGGGGTGGTAAGCCCCTGCTGAAGTTGAGAGACCAGAGAGACAGAGAAAGAAGGGGGGGAGAGACAGAGACAGAGAGAGAGAGACAGAGGCAGAGAAAGAGAAAGAGAGAGACAGAGAAGGTGGGAAGAAAGGAGATATGGAGAAAGGGAGGGAAAGGATGGAGAGAGAGAGAGAGAGAGAGAGAGAGAGAGAGAGAGAGAGAGAGAGAGAGAGAGATGATAATATAATACTGCATGATACAGTACAAAGAGTGATTAAATCTTAGCTCCATTGGCACTGAGCAGTGGTGTTAAACCTGTCAAGCAAATCACTTGGGTTTTTTTGAGCTTCAGTTTTCTCATCTGCAAAATGGAAATAATGATAGCTATAGTATCTAACTCATATGTCCTTGATGGATACAAGTACTAAATGCTTTTCAAAATGCAATGTTAATAATAATAATAGTAGCAGCTGGAGGAAAGTGCCAAACATTTGGCAAGTGTGAACCCTAGTAGATTTCTTTGGGGAACAAAGCATTACAAGTTTAAATGATGCTAAATAGTGACTGTCAGGGGAGTGAGGGTCACAAGGGTGAGCCACTAGAAAATGCAGTTCAGCCTCTTGGGGAATAATCTAACCACAAGAAGAATTGATCAAATAAAATTATCTAAGAAAATACGTCATTTTAAAAATACTTCAGGAGGCACTCAGCATATGCTCAGTCAAATAGGGGTCAAGATGCCAGATCTCCTGATCTGGTTGGCTACTCATCCAAGAAACTGTATTGCACACTTTCAGCACTTGCTCCCTTAAAACACAATCCTTATCCACCATAAACCCTCAGCCAATGATCACTGAGCTGGGACTTTCCTGCCGAGAACTGCCTAACTGCAGGGAATGAGTTCATTTGATTTGTAGACATATTGTAATTACTTTTCTTGACATGAAATGCAACCAAGGTACAATAAAAGAAGAAGGCATCTTTCCTTTGACCCTTCTCTTCCTCTCTCTCAAATGCAAATCTGAAACATTCATCCTTTGTGGCTCCCTGGCCTTCTGGCTACGGGGAAAGCTGTCACCTAGCACCAATTTTTTTTCATCTGAAAATAACATAATTGTAAAGAATTCATAACTTTTGAGGGCAATTTCAGCCTTTGCATTGATAAGGCAATAACTGAAGCAAACACGATTAGATCAAGTTACAGGACTGAACTGAACACAAAGTACAGGCAGAGGCATTATTAGGAAAAGATGGATTGAAACAGCATTTAAAGAACCATAAAGTCTATGTAGCCAAAATGGATTTTCAGGATACCATTAGTCTTGGTGATTAAGGGGAAAGGAGCAAGTATTTGTTTAGTTCCTACTGTGCGGCAGGCATTGAGCTAAGCACTTTAAAAATGTTACCTCATTTCATCCTCATGATGACTGCAGGAGGTAGAAAATGTTATTATCCCCATTTTACAGTTGAGGAAATTGAGGCAGACAAAGGCAGAATGACTTGCCCAAAGTTACATAGCTAGTAAGTGTCTGAGATCGGATTTGAACTCAGACTCTTTAAGTCTGGACTTAGTGTTCTACCTAATAGGCTACCTAGCTACCTTTAGATTAGGAAGCCTTAGTTGAATTTTGTTCACCAAAACTCTGCTATTTCACTCATTCCCTTTCAGTTTTAGACCTTGGATCATCAAAATGGCAAATTTCACATAAACACTATAATATTACAAAAAGAGTTTGAGCTGGAATCCTGATTCTGACATTTCTTAGCAATTTGAACTTGGGCAAGATATTTGATCTCTTCTAGCTTCATTTTATTCATCTGGAAAATGACCATAAGGATAACTCTTGAACTTATTCCCCAGGGATATTTTTCAGAACCATTACATTCATGTCATTTATTGTTGTCAAATTGTCTTCATAAAGACTGTAAAAGAAAGGACATCAGACTAAAATAAGCATCTGGAATTTGAGCTTTGGTGAGTGGAGAAGGGAAAGAAAGAGGAGAAGTATCTGAAAGTTTTATTTGTTTAGATGACCTTCTTATAAATAGTGCAAACTCAGTATTCAAAACAGAACTAGCTATCTTTTCTTCCAAACCTACCTCTCTTCTGAATACCCTTGTTTCTGAGTGACACACCAGATGTGAGACATCAGAGCCATCTTCAATTTTTCTCTCCAAGTCACCCCATGTCTCCAATCTATGGCCAAATCTTGGCAAATCTACCTTCACCACGTTTCTGGTACCCATCCCCTTCTCTTTTCTGGCTTAGCCATCATTCAAGTTTAAGCCCTTGTCACTTCTCATCAGGACATTGCAGTAGCCTCCTAACTGGTCTTCCTTCCTGATGTCTTTTGTCTCTCTAATTCATCTTTCTACATAGCTGACAAAGTGATTTTCCTTCCTGGTCACCATTCCCCTATATGTTTTGTCTTCCTTTATTAAAATTCTTGAAGAAATGTGTTGTTTAATAAATGATCATTCTTTCATTCCTTAATTTCTTCATGCCTTCATGATACTCCATTTCCAGCCTCTTTGCTTTTATAGTGGATTACAAGCCCCCTACCAGGTATGTAATAATTCCTCATAGGCTTACAGTCTCTCTAGTTTTTCTTTTTTCAAAGCTCAGTTCAAGTATTACCTTTTCTAGATTCCCTTCCTGCACCATCAGCTGTTTAATGCTTTCCCTTCTAAAATGACCTGTTTTTTTAAAATGACTTTGTTTTAAAAATATATTTTATGAATATACTTATTTGCATATGATCTTCAATAGAATGTTAGTTTGTTAAGGTCATGGAATATTTTATTTCTTTCATTGGGTTCCTAATACATAACAGTACTGGAGACATACTAATTGCTTATTGATTGATTGATACAAACTATCGAAGAAGAGAGTAAATAGTGAGAGAAATTGTTATTGTAAACATGCTTCTGAAATATATGGTGAAATTAGTTATTAAAACAGAAATGATGAGACTTTAAAAAAAAACTATGGAGAACAATAGAAGTATTACAGAATTAGAAATGAGCAAATGCTGTCATTTTTTAAGTCAAAGAAGGTAGATTCTTTTAAAATATGGACTTTGATTCCTAGTAAAAGTCTAGAAAATATTAAAGAGAAGGTTTGTGTACAATCAGAACAGGAAATAATGATTCACTAAAAAGAAAAAATACTTGTTTCCTTTTATAACAGGGCAACTGGGCTGGTGGAACGCCATAAAATCAATCCACTTGAAATTTTTCTTTGTTTTTTTTTCCCTTTTTCAATGTTATTTATTGATTTTAAAAATTATTTTCTTTCTGAATGAGCCCCAAATGCTTTCCTTTTCTTTCATCACTCTCTCACCTACTGAGAAGGCAAATAAAATGATATCAATTATATATGAAATCCTGAAAAACATTTCCATATTAGCCATAACTATACAAAAAAGCAAAAATAAATTTAAGTAAGAAAATTATACTTCAATTTGCACTCAGTTCTCTCTCTGCTCTCTCTGAAGGTGGATTGCATTTTTTTTATCATGAGTCCCTTGGAATTGTCTTGGATCATTGTGTTGATCACAAAAGCCAGTCTTCCACAGTTGACCAATATTAAACACTGCTGTTTTTTTTTTCTTTATTAAAGCTTTTTATTTGCAAAACATGTGTATAGGCAGTTCTTCAACATTGACCCTTACAAACCTTTCCATTACAAAATTTCCCCCCTAGTCCCCACTCCTCCCCTAGATGGCAGGAAGTCCATTACATTTTAAAAACTGCTGTTACTGGGAACAATAGTATACTAGTTCTTTTTACTTCCTTTCTCTTTTTCTTTGATCTTTTTGGGGCATAGACTTAGTATTGGAATTGCTAGGTCAAAAGGTAGGCACGGTTTTATAAGCCATAATTCCATGACCATGTGGGCCTAGCTCCAAATTATTCTCCAAAATTCCCCCAACACTTTACTAACTGTGCCTATTTCCCCTCATCCCCTCTAGCATTTATCATTTCTGATAAGTATAGTAAGATGGTACCTCAGAAATGTTTTAATTTGCATTTCTCAAACCAAGTGATTTAGAGCATTCTTTTTCATGTCTATAGATAACTTTGATTTCTTGTTCTGAAAACTGTCTTTTCATATTTTTGAACTATTTATTAAATGAGCAATTACTCTTATTTTTTTCTAAATTAGATTAAACTATCTATATATTTGGAAAGTGAGACGTTTATCAAACAGATTTGACCTTAATTTTTTTTATGTTACTTAATTGTGTCTAAAGTAGCTTTTAGCAAAATGTAGTTTCCCTGATTATCTTTTTTAACCTCTTTTTTATTACCTTATTTTACCTCCTTTCCCCTCTTTTTCCAGTATGATACCCTTCCACCTTTAGTTTCTTTTTCATATTATCAAAATAAAATCAAATTATACCCTCATTCTTTAAGTATACCCATAGTAGAAATATAGTTCTCAAGAGTTTTTTTCCTTTTTACCTTTTTATGCTTCTCTTGAGTTCTGTGTTTGGAGGTCAATTTTTTTGTTCAGATCTGGTCCCTGATTATCTTTTTTTTTAATTATGTCTACTCTTGTTTTGTCTGTGATCATGATTGCTACCCCTGTCTTCTTAAACTTTAGCTGAAGTATAATAGATTTCACTCTAGCTTTTTGTTTAACTCTGTGTGTCTTTCTATTTCAATTGTGTGATTTGTAAACAGCATATTATTGGATTCTAATTTCTAAAAAAAAGTTCTATCTACTTCTTTTTTATTGTGAGCTCATCCTATTCACATTCACAGTTATGATGGTTAGTTGTGTATTTCCTTCCATTTCTCTCTCTCTCTCTCTCTCTCTCTCTCTCTCTCTCTCTCTCTCTCTCCTTCTCTCTCTCTCTCTCTCTGTGTGTGTGTGTGTGTGTGTGTGTTTGTGTGTGTGTGTCTCCCTTCCAATTATTGCCTCTCTTAATCCACCTTCCCTTTAATCATTCCCCCACCCCCTTATCCCTTATTTCCTTCCCCTCCTATTTCCCTTTTGGATGAGATTGATTTCTATATAATATATGTGTGTATACTTTAGGGTGTGTGTGTGTATTCTTCCCTCTTTGAACCATTTCTGATGTAAATGAGGTTCAAGCATTGCCCACCACCTCTCCTCTCCCCCTTTTCCTCCATACTACAAAAGCTCACCTTTGCATATCTTTTTTATGTGAAAAAAATTTCCCAATTTTATCTCTCCCTTTTGCCTTCTCCTAGTGTATCTCTCTTTATCACCCCTTTATTTTTTAGATCATCCCAACATAATTGACTCATACCCATGACCTCTTTCTATGTATACTCCTTTCTAACTGCCTAAGTAGTGATAAAATTTTTAGGAATTATTTGTACTATCTTCCAATGTAGGGATATAAACAGTTTAACTATACGGAGTCCCTTATAATTACTCTTTTGTCTTTGCCTTTTTATGTTTCTCTTATGGCTTGAGCTTAAATGTCAGATTTTTCTGTTCAGATCTGGAATGCTTTAAAATCCTCTATTTCTTTAAATGACCACTTCCCCCTGTGAAAAAACATACTAAGTTTTGCTGGGTAAGTTATTCTTGGTTGTAATCCTAGCTTATTTGCCTACTGCAAATCATATTACATGCTCTCCAGTTATTTAAAGTGGAAGCTAGTAATAGTTGTATCATCATGACTGTGGCTCCATGACATTTAAATTATTTCTTTCTGTTCACTTGTAATATTTTCTCCTTTACCCCAAAATTTTGGAATTTGGCTGATATTCCTGAGAGTTTTCTTTTGGGGATATCTTTCAGATGATCAGTAGATTTTTTTTTTCAATTTCTATTTTGTCTTCTGGTTCTAGTCTATCAGGACAGTTTTCCTTGATAATTTCCTGAAAGATTATGGCAAAGCTCTTTCTTAATCATGGGTTTCAAATTGTCCAATAATTCTTAAATCATTTGTCCTCAATCTATTTTCTAAGTTATTTTTCTGATGAAATATTTCATATTTTCTTCTAATTTTTATTCTTTTCTCTTTGTTTTATTGTTCTTGATATCTTCATTATCATTAGATTCCACCTGCCCAATTATAATTTTCAAGAAATTATTTCTTCAGTGAGTTTTGTATTTATTTTTTTCATTTGGTCAATTCTATTTTTTTAAGGAATTATCTTCAGTGAATTTTTCTGTCTCTTTTGCCACAAAATCAATTTTGATTTTTAAGGTATTATTTTCTTCAGCATTTTTGTGCCTTTTTTACCAAACTGTTTATTAACTTTTCATGATTTTCTTGAATCACTCTTGTTCTTTCCCTAACTTTTCTTCTACCACTCACCTCTTTGTCTTTCAGGAATTCTTCTTGGACTTGGGTCTAAATAGCATTTTTCTTTAAAGTTTTGCTTGTAGCTGTTTTCATAGTGTTGTTTTCTTCTGAGTTCATGTTATTTTCTTTTTATGAATTCATATCTTAGAATTCCCTGCCACTGCAGCAGTTTTTTGGTCAATCTCTTTTAAAATTATTTGCTCATTTTTCCTAGCCTATTTCTCAATTTTGAACTTTATGTTAACATTGCCCTCTGCTCACTCAGGGATAGGGAAACACTTTTTCCAAGCATCAGACTTTTTGATGCTATTCTTTTCAGAGCTTGTTTAGGGTTTTCATTCCTGACAAGGTCTTGTGATACAGGGAGAGGAGTGGTCATTGCTTTCCTGGTCTGTTCTATACTCTTTATCCAGGAAAGACTGCTGTTCACCTGTAGCTACAAGTACTAGTGCTCCTCTTGGCCCTGAAACTGTGACCTAGAACTGAATATGGACAATAGAGTTGTCAATCAGTGCTATCTGCATCCAGTGTCAGCAAAAGATTCTCTGTAATTTCTTCTGACCAGTTGCCTAATCCTTTTATTGTTTCTGGGCTGAGAGCTCCTGAAACTATTATTGCTGTTGCTGTTTCTGGGCTGTCATGGTAGCTTCCAAGGCACACAGCTGGTACTTCTGGTACATTATGGGCTAACCCTCACTCCAGTGTCAGATATTTCTCTTTCCAACTTCCCAGGCTGTCTTAATCTGGAAAAAAAACCTCATTCTACTTTTGTTAACTTTGCTGCTCCAAAATTTGATATGAGGAATTATTTTAAAGTTCTTTAGAGAGTAATGTTGGTAGAATTCATTTGGGTTGCTGCCTGTCCTCTGCTATCTTGGCTCCCTTGAATTTTTTTCTTTTACAAAGATTTTCATAATATCCTCATAGATAAGATAGAAGAATGTGAACTGGGTGAAAATAACTATGTGTTGAAAAGTGATTGATTAGTCTCAAAAGAATGGTGATAAATGGATTGCTATCAACCTGAAGGGAGGATTATAGTCAGTGCAATGCCTAAGATATAAGTTTTTGACCTATTTTTTGCCCAATTCTGCATTTTTTAAAAACAATGATTTGTTAAATCATAGACAGTGTGCTCATAAAATAAGTGGATTGTACAAATTGAATCAGGATAGCTAAAACAAAGAGTAAAAGAGTTGATATCCAAAAAATCTTCAGCCAATGGGCTGAATCTATTAAAATGAAATCTAGGGGAAGTGAACAAAAGCCAAACATAATGAAAAGGGGCAGGGGATTCTTATTCACCCATTCCCCTGAAAAATATCTTTAGATTCTAGTAGATTACAAGCTCATTTTGAGTCAACATGCCCCCTGTCCAAAAAGGTAATTCAGATATAGACTGCATTAACAGAAAGGTATTTCCTCTTAAAAGAATGATTGTCACTCTATTGTACTCTGTTCTAGTCAGACTATATTCACCTAAAACATTAGTCATATCAATTATGTGGCTATTGGTATCAGTGGAACTTCCATATCCAATTTCATTTTATTTCCATAGAGAAGATAGTACATTTCTATCAAACAATAGTAAAAAATATAATTACAACTCTGTGGATAAAGAAACTGAGACTCAAAAAAATTTAATGGTCACACAAATGACCACCTTCATTTGCTGAAATAGAATAATATTTCTCACTGAGACTGAGGGATATCTTTCTTCCTCTCTAAAGTTTCTAGCATTTCGTATTATGTGGCTCCTAGCACAGATGTGGTACTTGCTTTCATAAAAATGGTTTTAATTAGACATCTGTAAGTCCTTATAATTGTTTCCAAAACCATCATCAGAGGGCACATTAATTAATATATTTTTTTCTTTTCTTAATATACAGCTCCAAGCTCCCTGGAATCTTCTACAAACATCCCTCTTCTCACTCCAGAGCCCTTTATCTGGAACTTAACATGGATCATGAAAGATTCTCCTCCTTTCTTCTCTCAACGTAGCCGTTATGGTAAGTGCGTTTCTAAGGGATATTTTGAACAGTTAGTTATGTCAGTCTCATAATTAAGGAAAATTGAGAGTAATAGCCAGTGGAGTGAGATTCAAATTACCATTCATGTTTTAGTGCTCCAAAGGTCTTGGAGGCATTTCTCCAATGGACTTGCAACTGGAACAATTTGGAAATTGAAGTTGGTCTTTGGCATTCTCCCTACTCTTCTTAACTTGGTGACATCTGTCACCATCTGGTTTGGAGAATTTTAAAAATCTGAGCTCAAAACCTGGCTTTGTCACTTATCCTCCTTCCCTTCATCTCTCTCTCTCTCTCTCTCTCTCTCTCTCTCTCTCTCTCTCTCTCTCTCTCTCTCTCTCTTTGTGTGTGTATGTCATCTGTCTCTGTCTCTTTCTCTTTCCTCTGTGTGTGTGTGTGTGTGTGTGTGTGTGTGTGTGTGTGTGTGTGTGTAAAACCTTAGGAAAGTCAATGAAACTTTATGGATTTTACAATTGTACAAAGTTGTACAAAAATACAATATATATTTTACAATTGAATTAGATGACTTAAGGCCCCTCCCACTTCTATTCCTATGATGCTATGAATCCCAGTGTACCTTGAGGCACTCACCTAGGCCCCTTCTCACCCTAAGCATTTTCTCTTTGTATTACTGACTAATAGCATCTTGCTACCCCCTCACCATCCTAAGGCTTTGTTACTTCCTGTTCTCTCACCAGCACTAGAGCACCATCATCGCTTTGTTAGAATTTACTAATTTCCTTCCTCTTATGCCATTAGGTTCAGAGGAGCTCACCAGCTACTCTGACAAAATAATCCTTTGTGGTCATAGAAACGTGTATTCATTTTAACTGTGGTCTCCTAGAGCAGTGGTATCAAACTCAAATAGAAATGGGGACCAACAGTCCATACACAAGGATCCCTCTGGGCTTCATTTTGGCTTAGTTTCAAAATGTGGTCTTGTCTATGTTTTATTGTCTTATTTTGTTAAATGTTTCCCAGCTATATTTTAATTTGTTATCAGTTATATACAAGAGTGTTATATATATCTGACATCTTCATTTTATAGATATCTTCCAAACCATCAGTGATGAAAATGATCTGGATTTCAAGGGGAGATAGAGACCAATCCTGGGAGAAGCACTTTGAAGTAGGCAGTTCATCAATGTTTCATCCAAATTATAGCTCAGTGTAGGCTATCCACTTCTCCTTCAGGTAGAATCAAGTCACAGTGCTAATAGCAAACATGTTTAATTAGTTTGTGCTTCCTCATTTCTGAACTTCATCCCAATCAAAGCCATGACTAGCAATTTGGACACTCAAGGCAAATAGCTTGAAATCTATTTGGAGACAAACAACATCAACCATGTTCCCAATCAACTTTGTAATTCATGATCCAGATATAAAAGAATAAAACAAATTCAGTGAAGAGGGAGAATTTGCTCACTATTGGTGATTTCTACATAATAAAAATGCAAGAGCACATGAATTAAGTTCTGCCTTCTAAATGAGAATGGCGTTGTGTCTCATACTGATTTATCACCATTTTGATCCTGACATTGCATTAATAGCCACTGGCATTCTGGGAGCAATTGCTCCACTAAAACCCTAAAAAAGTGTTGTTACATATCTAAAGAACCTTGTGCATAACTTTCTCCACAGAAGGAAAAAATAATTCTTAATAGAGGAACAAGTTTGTGATGGTAGGAACTTAGAAGTAATCAAATCCAATCTTCTACTGTACTATATCCCCTTTTTACAAAACCCCAAGAGTTAGTCACCTCATTTCAGCTTTAATCTTTCCATATATTGTGATTTCATTATCTCTATTTAGTATGCTTCCCATGCCAAATTCCTGAGCCTGGGTCAGGCTTAACTTCCTATGTTCCCTAATCTTTAGCTTTTCATCCATAATTCTAACAACCCACCCACAATATTTACTTTAAGATAGAACCCTTCCTTCACACTCATGTATTTATACCATGCATACTAGGAGTAGACTGCTATCTCTAGTGGACTCCTATTTCCAAAATCATGGCTTTGGGAGAAGTCAGGATTTGTAGAATATTATTTCTAAGGTACTCACTTGTAGGAACAGCTGGTCCATGAGTCTGACCACTTAACTTCTAAGTTCCCCTCAACCATTCACTAGATGAATGACTTTAAATGAAATATTTCTCTTCTATGAATCTCAATTAAAATTAAATCATGATTAGATTGTTAGAAAAATAGTCTCTCTTTAAGACTAAGTGTGTGTATATGTGTGTGAAGAGGGTTGTCAAATTAATGAAGTTAATTAGAATTAAAAGGATTAATTTTAATTTAATGAAAAATGTTTCCTAATTACATATCTAGGTCTATGAATCTATGAACTGGCCAGCTTTCTTAGCTTAAATAACACTCTTTTGTTTTTTCTCTTTTGGAAAGAAGGAAAAATCAAGGCTGCTGGTCAAATAGTGTTCAAGCACTCAGATAATAACTAGTATAGTCACTTTCATTATTATATTTGGTTCTATATCTGGTAGTACTTATTATCTCCTCATTGCCAACCTAAATAGCCTGGTGATTTCAGATCTTTCTACTACGTTCTTACTCAGGAGTAAATCAGTCAGTCAGTCAGGACCACTGGAGATGGGACTAATCCCAAAAGCCTAGAGGTTAAATCATTTACTCTGCAAAGCAAACCAGTGATGAAGTTCAGGTCAGACTTCCTACTTCCTTGTTCCTCTATGATTTGATAGAGACATTAGGCAGGATCCCGAACCATAAATCAAAACCTGTCAAGAGCTGCAGAGGAGACATTTTCAGAAATGTTAATAACTTCATTAATTTCAAGACCTCAGACTTGGACAGAGAAATTTGGTCAGACTTCCAGCCTGAAGGGATAATTTTTCAGACAGTGATAAGTAACTAAGTCTTAACAAGTGGATATAGGCACCTTAGTTTCTGTGGATATTGTCTATTGAAACTTTTTCACAAGTTGTTTTTTTTTTTTTTTTAGCCAGTCCCAAAAGACTAGAATAAGGAAACATGCACTTTCTCCCTTCAAAAATCACTTTCCTCTCTCACCTACAAATCAACCTCATTACACCCCCAATCTTCATGGTCTAACCACCTCTTTTACTTTTTTTTTTTTGCCAAAATGAAAATATTCCTAGGTGCATCTTCCTACTTCCAGCCAGAGCTCTTGTGGGTGGCAGACCAGAATAACTAATTGAGAAAATGAGCCCAGGATGTAATGCCATGGGCAGCAGCTAGCTCTGTCCCTTCTTCAGCAAGGTGTCAGCCCCAGATTGACTGCAGCTCCTTCCACACCATTGTTTTATGAGGAGAGATGAGGTGGAGAGAGGCTAATAAGATTTACTCACCCCCAGTCTGTAATTATCTGCTTGAGGAAAAAGTTTGACCTACCTTTTTGAAGGCTCTCCATATTTCTTCTAATTTACGGGTGGGCTTTTTATGTTGGAGGATATATATTTTCGTCAGTGGCATTTGGTATCGGATTCCAGCTCTTACTTGTCACGAGGGGTGAGTGACGGGGGCTTCACTAATTTCATCTTCTGGAAGCAGAGAGCAGCCCATCTCTCCCTGGGGCTCTGATGGAGGCCATCTCAGAAAGTTTTTCCTTTGCCTTTTTATCATCAGCTCCTGATGACTGTGGACTTATTTATAGGTCTGTCTAAAAAACCGGGTCCCAACTGCCTCTCCAGATAGAAATCAGTTCTACCAGAAGCAGCAGGTGGTGAGAAATTAAGTTTATTGAAAAGTAGTTTTGATCAGGAAGGGCTGAAGTCCCAAACCCCATCAACTGGCGTTCCCATTCAGCTGTGCTGGTGTCCAGTCAATTCAGGTTGAACTGATCAAAGGGCAGCTAAGTGACACAGTATTTGGATAGAATACTGGTCCTGGAGCTAGGAATACTCATCTTCCTGAGTTCAAATCCAGGCTGTATGGGTCTAGTTGTATGAGCCTAGACAAGTCGCTTAATCCAGTTTGCCTCAGTTTCTTCATCTGTAAAATGAGCTGGAGAAGGAAATGGCAAACCCCACCAGTATCTTTGACAAGAAAATCCCAAATGGGGTCACCAAGAGCTGGACATGACTGAAAAAAGGACTGAACACAAAACAAGCAGAAGTAACCAGACTAACACTCACCTGGGATATTCAGTGCTCTGATCCCACCTTAGGCTGACTGATACAGGCTGAATCCCAGGCTTTGACACCCTATGAAAGCTTCCTCAGATCCCCGGTTTCTCCTTTGTAAAATGACTAAGTCTCACAAAATTATTTCCAGCTCTAACCTTCTAGGTCTCTAGAATTCTAAGGTTTTGTGTTTCCTGAGTGAGACTACCGAGAAGCAGCAATATGAAGAGGGAAGCAGTTGGGTCTGGAGCCAGAAGTTTTAGACCCGAATTCCAGATCCAACATTACCTAAGTAACTTGTGAAAGATGGGGGCCGCTGTGAGCCTCAAATTTCTTCATTCATACAATGAGAAGGTTAGCCTAGATGACCTTAGACCTTTTCAGATCTAAGATGCCATGAGCTTAAGATAAGGAAATTGGCTTCTTCCCTATATTTAAGGATGAACAGAATCAGTTTGTACATAATTCTCTGGGAAGCACAACATCTTCTTGTCTTACCCTCAACTCTTCCAAGATAGTTTCCTATTTCAGCTAATTATTTTTGCTAACTAGGTGTCCTGGGAAGTCTGGCATAGTGCATAGAAAGCTGACCTCCATGTCAGGAAGACCAGATATGTCCAAGTTTGCCTCTGACACTTATTAGCTGTGTGACTCTGGACAAGTCCCTTCTACTTCAGACCTCCTAATATTTGCAGAGCAGGTATACATCTGCTAGGATGTTCCTTATTCATGGCTCTGAATGTCAATAAAATGATAGTTTTGGTGTAAAGCAAAGTAATCCTATGAGTTAACTCCTTATCAACAACTCTTCCTGACCCCATTTAGGGATTGTTTATTTATTTATTTGTAGTTTTGTGGTTTTTTTGTTTTGTTTTGTTTGTTTTGGTATGTATTTGGGGGATGGGGAGTTGTTAAAAATGGAGTAGTTTACCATTTCCTTCTCCAGTTCACTTTACAGTTGAGAAAACTGATGCAAACAGCATTAAATGACTTATCCAGGGTCACACAGCTAGAAAGTATCTGAGACCAAATTTGAACTTGAATCCTCCTGACTTCACGCCTCTATCCACTGGCACCTAGCTGCCCCAGGGATCTTCTTAATCAGCAGGAACTTATTAGACACTTATAATTGCTCAGTACCATGGTAAGTGCCAGAGACACAAAGAAAGGCAAGAACATGGTCCGTACTCTGAAGGAGCTCACATTCTCATGGGGAAAACAACATACAAACCACCTTGTCCATAGGATATCAGGGGTGTCAAACAAGTGGAAATGTGCCCATTAACCTGGATTTAAGGATCCCGGCTTTTCAATGTAGTATTATCTAAGTTTTATAGTCTTTTTAATTTGTTGAATATTTCCCAATTTTATTTTATTATGATTTTTTGCACTTGGGAAGGTTGCAGGCCTCAGGAGCAGATGGTTGACCCTTCTATAGAAAATATCTACAATATAAATTAAAGGGAATTTTAGAGGTAAGGAACTAGTAGTGAATAGTCGGGAGGCTCAAGAAGGCCTCCTGCCCAAGGCAGGTTTTTGAGATGAGCATGGAAGGAAGCTAGGTAAGCTAGAAGTTGGAATGAGGAAGTAGAACATTCTAGGAATTGGGGTTTGTGGGTAGTGGGAAGCAGCTACTATAAATGCACCAAGTCCATAGATGTAGCATCTTGTGGGAAGAACAGCAAGTGGGCCAATAATAAGCTTATAATTGGCTAATAGCACACATAGAGGGGAGTCAAATGCAAGAAGATCAGAAAGGTAGGCAAGGGTCAGGTTATGAAGGATTTTACATTACTTTCTGGAAGAAATAAGGAGCCAGTGGAGTGCATTGAACAGGGGGAACAGCACAGTCAGACATGAAGAATATTATCTTGCCCAGTCTAGTATAGCTTTACACCAAAACTATCATGTCATTGACATTCAGAGTCATGAATAAGGAACATCCTAGCAGATGTATACCTGCTCTGCAAATATTAGGAGGTCTGAAGTAGAAGGTGTCCAGAGTCACGCAGCTAATAAGTGTTAGAGGCAAACTTGGACATCTCTGGTCTTCCTGACATTGAGGTCTGCTTTCTATGCCCTATGCCAGACTTCTCAGGACACCTAGTTAGCAAAAATAATTAGCTAAAATAGGAAGAGATGACAAGAACCCTTAAATTACGGTGGAGAGGTGGGTCCCTCTAAAAGAGTTGTCATGATGATAAAAATGACAAGATTTGACAACAGATTTGATGTGTAAAGTGACTGCCACTGAGGAGTTTCATACTGTTTAAGGAGTGCATAGACAGCACTTTTATGCCCTCTCTATTTTGCTGTTCTGGGGCAAAGCCATAGTCATCTCAGTCAAGTTGCAGCTGTTTTGAGAGCACTCTTTTGGCTATTGAATGGAGCTTCTATTAAAACTTCTGTTTTTCAGGTCTATAGGGACCCATGCAATTTAGTGACTATTGCTTTAGAAGAAGAGGAAAAATTAGTAAATTAGTTTTTTTAAATTATTTTCCCTTCCCTGTCCTGTTAATGTATCAATTTATTTGACAGGGAAGTCAAATTTATAGATAGCTAGTTAGATAGATATAATTTTAAAACCAATAACGGAACCAAGAAGGGAAAACAAAAAAGGCCTCCTATCCTTATGGGACTGGCATCACTGTCTCTGGCAAAGAGAAGGTTTGATCACAGTTCTAAAATTACACATTAATATGCCTGGCAGCAATCACCATCTCCACTCTCAAGAGCCAGGCTTCAAAGCTAAATGGCTCCTTCTCTTTTGTGTATATCTCATCAGGGCCAAAAAAAAAGTCCTCATCACCTTCTCTGCCAGAAGACTTTCTGGGCTTCCTTTACGTTCCCATCTTAGCCTTGTTCTGATGAGCCAAGTGACAGTATTCTTTCCTTGTCCCTGACTCAGTAAGTTGGTCAATGTCACCGAAAATTCCTGAGATGGGATGCAATTCCAAGTCTTTCTGATTCAATCTCTGTTCACTATCCCATATTGCCTCTCTAAGACCCTAACAACAAATTGGGATAAGACTCTGACAAGCCTGGGAACTCTTTGCAGGTCTTTCTGCCTCATAAGAACATAAGCAAAGAGTCAATGGAATAAGCATTTATTAAGCACCTGCTGTGTACCAAAGACTGTGCTAATCATTTTACAAATCTTAACCTATTTGATCTTGTAACATGGTGACCATGGATTTAGAGCTGTAAAGGACCTTAGAGTCCAGCCCTGTTATTTTATAATTATGGAAAATGAAGCCCGGAGGAGATAAATTATTTGCCTGGGGTCACAGAGTTAATGTTGGAGACAGCATTTGAACTGAACACAACTGAGTTGTGCTTCTGTCTCTACTTGTGGGTTCTCCATTGAGACACTTGCTACCTCCAAAAACTCAATCCGTTCCTTCTTAAACAGGCTGGTATGGCCATAGTTGTTCAAGATGTCTCAGACCATTTAGAATGCTGGTAGGATCCCAGGAATAAAAGAGGATATCATTGAGATCAGGTTTTACTTTTAATTTTTCAAGGCAGGAGTAAAAGCATTTCTGTGCCTCAATTCCAAAGCTACATGAATTTGGTATTTCAGAACTCTGAAAGACTGAAGGGACATGGACTTGTTTTCTAAATCAGACACATAGGGTTGGTCTCCTGGGCCACTGTCCTTATTGATTATGTGGATTGTCTCTGCTGTAGAACAGCTCAGCATCTCTAGAGTGTTGTCTATGTTTGACTCAACAATGCTTCTATAAAGTCCTGGGAGGCCCCTGAGTCTACGATAGCAAGGACCTCCATACCAAGGGACTGCATTTCAATTTCAAGAGCCATATAGAGATGAGCTCAGATTGAGGGGAGAAGATTAAAGCATAGCCAGTCAAGATATATTGAATGAACAGGAGGGCTTTCTACCCTCCTAAGGAAGAAAAGTCCATAAGTGTTTCCTTGCCTTGGAATTCTGGGACCAAACAATGAGGGTAGGCAATGCACAGTATCCTTTGAGCTGTACCAGCATCCCAGCTATACAATTCGTGGATGTACTGGAAGAGCCCTAGAGCAGGGGGCAGGGGGATTCAATGCACATTTTTAGATATTTGAGTGAATCCATGATGCCACTGAGAGGGGTATTCACTCTAATGATATAGATTCCAAAGGTGTCAAAATCAAATATAAATGAATCCCTGCAAGTTGCCTATTGATTTAGAAAACCACAAATTAACATTATTTATGTTCTTTATAATTTATTTATCTTATTTAATATTTCACGGTTATGTTTTAATTTGGGTCAGCCACATTCCATGTAAGTTTAACACCTCTGAAGAAATCACACTCAAACAATATCTTCTCATGCCATGAGATGTCCTCTCATAGATGCTCTATGAGGGATCTCTCTAATGCACTAGGGAAATTCCTCTGAATTCCTTTCTGTTGTATTGATGTCAATGGAGCATGTGGACAGTTGGTGCATTTATTATCTTTTGCTTTCACACCTCGTTTACCTACTTTTTCCCAGTCATATGCTTTTCTGATGATATTTTTACTTCTCCAGGGCAAGTTTTTGTTGATATTTTTCCATCTACTTGCATCTACCATATGCCATTTCATTGCCTTTTGGATGACCCACAACTTTAATTTGTCAGAGTATGGTATTCCACATATAATCATACAATAGCATTAGAAGAATGTTGATTTTAAAAATATGAACCTTTATCTCAAAGAGAATCTTGTTATCATTTCTCCAATTGTGAAATTTTTCAAATAATTTGTCCTTCTCCCCTTATCCTCCTATTCAACTCAGGACCCATGTCCTTGTCCGTGTTCCAGATCTGTCCAAGATATGGGACCTCTTTAAATTTAAGTTGACCTATTTAAGAAAGCCCAAATTGGTGCAAAATGCCTACTTCCTAGCTATAATGTTGTGGATATGTCCAAGATATAGAATCTGGACAATGTGTACTGTGGTACACATGGCTTGAAACTGCCCATTTAATGGCATATCATATCTAGGAAGCAAGTGTTTTGCATTTATTTGGTTTTTCCTGAGTAGGTTAATTAGGTAGTACTCTTAAGGGATTTTTTTTTAATTTTTAAATTTATTTTTAAAGCTTTTTATTTTGAAAACATATGCATAGATAATTTTCAGCATTTATCGTTGCAAAACTTTGTGCTCCAAATTTTTTCCCTCCTTTCCCCTCCCCTAGACAGCAAGTTATCCAATATATGTTAAGTATGTGCAGTTTTTCTATACGTATTTACACAATTATCATGTTGCATAAGAAAAATCAGATCAAAAAAGAAACAAACGAAAAAAGAAAACAAAATGCAAGCAAGCTACAACAAAAAGTAAAATTTCTATGTTGTGATCCACACTCAGTCCCCACAGCCTTCTCTCTTTGGATGCAGATGGCTCTCCTCATCACAAATCCATTGGAACTGGCCTGAATCCTCTTGAGGGATTTTGAATGACAGTAAGGTAGTTCTGTAGCATCCTATGGTACAATGCAAAAGAATGTCAACCACAAACAGAGATAAATAAGTGACCTTTCAACCGGAAATGACTCCTCTATTTAGACCAATTCTTCACTTTTCTATGACTATTTTCTTAATCTGCTATACTCAATGACCTCTACAATTCTATCTGCAAGCAAATGATGCACAAATATTCCCAAATGTGTAAATATAGGGAAGCCAGGGACCCTGTCTACCTAATCTAATCTATCTCATATTAGTGTGATTTAGCCTTCCAAAAACTGTTCACCAGAACCAGATATTCCCAGAATTAATGTATTGTATCATGGTCTGCTTTTCCTAATGGAATTAGAAAAATCTATTGACTGGTCAATTTGCATATGAGAGAAGTCAAAATTCTCTTTCAAGTTCTGGAGAAATCTCTCCACATTGCCTAATACTCACATACATTGACTTAGGAGATATATTATCCTGCTAGATAGGACACTATGATATTATAGCAGGCACTTCTTATACACGTAATTCTTTTTATTAAAAAAGCTTTAACTTTTAATTTTTTATTGATATTTTTTTGTTTTTAATCCAACAAAGCTGGGGATGGATCCCACAAGAACCTCCAACTCTGGGATCTAGATTCAGTTTGTAGTCTGTAAATAGCTAAGTATTTTTTAATACTCTGCTTCATTTACCTCCCACCCCAGAGATAAGCCTTAGTTACAGCTCTTTTCTAGGATCTTCTAAAAATTGGACTAAGATAAACTCTTCCAGAAGACTACTCAGTGCATCAAATAAATACTAAATATGGCTATTGATTTACTCCACTAAAAATGAAATTCTTAAAGCTCAAAAGCCTCTTAAGCATTGATTAATATAGAACATCTGCTTAAAAGCTGAAAGAGTAACAGGTCACCTGCTGTCCTCTTCTCAGGAGATAAAGGCAACCTCATAGTTCTGCTCTACAGATATTTCATTTTCACCTTGGAATCATACTATCTGAGCAATTCCTAAGTCCAGATTTTCTTGCACCACAAGATGTGGCTTAATTTTTCATAATTCTTCCTATTGCAGCATCCTGTGATGGTAATTAGCTTCTCTTTTGAGAAGTTATTGATGAAATTACCTCCTGCCAGAAAGTCAGGTCCTGACTCTACAATGATGTTACTAATAGGGCTGGAAAGATCGATTTCTCACACTTACTGAACAGTGACCTGGCTCAGGGAAAGAAACACAAAAAGAAGAGGCAACCAAGGACTTGAGGTCCGGTTTCTGGCTCACCTAGTCCAGCTCGTGCTCCTGTAGAATATCTGTGAAGTCTCATTGCTGCTAAGGGATGAATAGAAGAGAAATCCCTTCCCTGCTCCTAGCTAGAAAACCAAAGGTTAGCTGACATTGACTGTGATCCAAAGAGATCTCCTTGAAAAGGGACCAGAGGTGTGTTGGGGAGTTGGGGAGCTCAGGGGAAGGGGTTCTTTTTGGCTCAGCCACCAATCTTCGTTGACATAGCCCCTAGTCAAGGGGACCAATAAGGGATGGCTGCAGCATTCCTAAGCAAAGCGCCCATACTTTAACTAGAGGGCATTTCTACAGTCTGAGGCCACGCATCATCAGCTCAAACCTATTACATTTATATCACCATCATTTCCAAACAGATCCATCTTTCCTTCATCAACCTACAAGCCATTCCTTTTATTAGAAAATAAAAAAGAAAGGAAAAAATGCTGTTCAGCAAAATCAAACAATTTACAGATCTTTAAAGTTTATAAAGCATTTTCTTCATAAAAGTTGATGGGGGTCATTAGTGGGAGCTATTATTATCAGATTTTACAGATGAGGAAACTGAGGCTCAGGGAGATTGCTCAGAGTTAGTAAATTGCAGAAGCTGTATTTAGATTATGATCTTATGATTTCTAGTCCAAAGCCCTTTCCAATGCATTAGTTATACTCTAATATTTTGCTTTTCCCCGTCCCTGTAGACTTCTTCCAGTGTCACTCCAATTCAATGAGAATTTTGATTTTTTTTTTGTTTGCTTCTAGTTCATTCACCTTTCTTCATCAGATTGCCTACTTGTAAGACTCAATGAAGCACTGCTTCCTCTTCCCTTAATTTTTTCTGAAAGATTCCTCAGTAGCTTGTTAGCAGGACTCCCCACATTTCACACTAGTCCTTTCAGGAGCAGTGTTGACGCTATGGGATTCATTCATATATTGAAGTCTTCCACTTGAATCTGTTAGTTTTATAAGACAGTCTACAGACCATATTAAGCAGGATCAATGATGCTTTTAGCCCGCATCTTCCTGTTTTCCATCATGATATAAACAAACAAAAAACTCTCAATGGACTAAAAGGACATGTTTGTGTTACTTATGATTCTCTTCCATGAAGAAATAGTAATACTGCATTTTTTATGCACAAATAAATGTGGAGAAAGACTTTCACAAGAGACTCCAACTCTGGGCTCAAATAAACCTAGATTCAACCTTGAGTGACCCTGTTGTTTACACATATATAAGGATGTATAGCTTACTGTTTATAAAGCACTTTCCTGATAATAATACTATGTGCTAAAGAGTGCAAGTATCATTATCCCCATTTTATGGTGAGGAAGCTAAGGCTTAGAGAAAAAAAATGTCTGGAGGGAGGTTAGGATGGTGAGGAAATAAAGAACCAAACCCATATGAGGATCATTTGAAGAAATGGAAAATATTCAGCCTTTAAATGAGAACATTTAGGAGGAACATAGCAACCATCTCTCTCTCCTCTCATTTTCTTTCCCTTTTCTTCTCACTTTATCTCCCTTTCTCTGTTCATCTCTCTTCCTCTCCACCTTCTTCTTTGTCTATTTCTCATAAATCACATATAGTAAACCCTGCCACACCAAAATACTAATAACTGTTTTGTTGATTTTTATGTAGCACTTCAGTTGGAGAGGTGTTATAGTATATTGGATAGGGCTCTGGACTTGGAATTAAGAAGTTCTAAGTTTAACTCCCACCTCAGATACTTGCTAATTGTGACATTGGGCAAATCACTCTGTCTCTGGCTTGATTTCCTCAATTCTAAACATTTGGCCTCAATGACTTCTAAGATACCTTTTGACTCTAAATTTAAGTTGTTTTTAATCTGAGGACCAGTTTGCACATAGTAGGTCTTCAAGAAAATTTGTTGATTAGCTGATGTTGTATGGAGACAGTGATATGCACCTGTTAATTTATTTAATTAAAATACTATAAAACATTCATTCTGCCCAAGACTTATATTTGAATACTTGGACAATATTCATTATTTTATTAATAAAATTTAGACAAATTATTAATAAAATTTTAACAAATTATTTTTCAAAATGTGTTGGGAACATTATACATTACATATATAAATTTAAATTTGTTTAGAATGTTTAGGAAGATTTGGTTAGTCTTTCCATCATGCCTTCACAAAGGTATTTTCTTTCCCTCATCCAGGACCCACCTTTCAAGCTTACTTTTTAAATGTTGTCTTTCTCATTAGAATGTAAGATCCTAGAGAAAAAGGACTATATTTGTATCCCCAGTATTTATCAGAATGCTTTGGACATAGCAAGTGCTTACTAAGTCTTATTGTGGTCTGACTAATTGAATAAAATCAATATGGCATAGTTGATCTTAATGCCAGAGTTGTTTTTTTAATCATCGTTGTCATGTCAAACACTTCATGATCCCATTTGGGCAAAAATATTGGAGGGCTTTGCTATTTCTTCTCCAGCTCATTTTACAGATGAGGAAACAAAGGCAAACAGGGTTAAAGGACTTGCCCAGGGTCACACAGGTAGTAAGTGTTTGAAACCAAATCTGAACTAAGGAAAATGAATCTTCTTGATTCTACTGTACCACCTAGCATCCATAACATCAGGGAGACCTGGGTTCAAAACCTACCCATATTGTATACTAGTTGTGTGACCTTGGACATTAGTTAAATGAGAACTATAGGCTTGATGACCACAAAAATCCCTTCCACCTCCTTCTGTGCTTCTTAATTCCTTCCTTAGGACTAATATACTAAATTATAGACAGCAATTTGCATTGAGGGAAAGGGGATCCCACCAGGTAGATCTCCTATGCTGACAAAATTTTAAATCATCTTGTATGTATGTCCTTTGAGTGTTTGAAGGTTGGTCATGGGAGTAAAATCCAAAGAAATGATTTCAAGTCAACCCCATAACCTTTATGACTTTCTCAAGAAGATATTAGTAACAACCATTACATAACTTTGCCATAGTTAAATTACAGATTTAAGCCCTCTTTAAGCTGGTCAGAGCTCCAGTCAGCTCAGTGGAGACAGACTGTGAAGTCCTTTGGTTGCTTTGTGAAGATCTGTGCTTGTGAGGGCTAAAGCATTTGGGACTTGCTTCTTGAACTACTCTACAGAGGGCAATTTCACTAATCATCAAAGAACCCATAAAAATAAAAAGAAGTCCCTGCCTTCCTGGAGTTTACATCTTAGAGGAAGAGAAAAGGGACATATGTGCACAAATAATCATAAGAAAAAAATAAAATATGTAAATATGTACATTATAAAGATATAAAATTCTGTGGAAGAGCTGAGGAATAAGGGAAGGTTTCATGGGGAAAGCTGCATTTGTCCTAAATCTGGAAATATAGCAGGATGGCATAGTGGAAAGATCTCTGGCAGTAGAGGCAGAAAACCTAGAGTCAAATCATAAGGGATGATGTGTAAAACCTATACTTTGGTTAATTTAACCTTATTTACTCTCACTGAATGTCATAGATTTGTAGATCTAGAACTGAGAGACATCAAAAAGTATCTAGTCCAGTTGCTTTATTTTACAGATAATTAGTATGGATACCAAATTTCAGAAACAGGATGTAAATCAAGTCCTCTGACTACTCAGCTGGTGCTTATTCCCCAGTTCAGCTTCCTTCCCTGGACATCAGTTTCCTCATCTATAAAATGAGGAGATTGTGCTAAATAGTTTCCTATAATTCTGAACAGAGGAGACAGGAAGGAAGAATATACACAGTAATAGGAAAAAGAGGGGTTTGTTCAATGAATAGTAAAAAAAAAATCCAGTTTTACTGAAATATATCTGACGTCATTAGGACATATAAAAATCTGAAGGTGAGAGAGAACAGCCATGTGAAAGCAAGCTGGCAAAATAAGATGAAGCCATATTGCATCAGGCCTTGAATGCCAGAGTGAAACTTCTATTTGATAGGCAATAGGGAATCATGAAAGGCTCCTGAGTGGGGGAGAGCAGGAGAAGAGCTGTGCATTAGGAAGATTAATCTGGCAGCCTGAGTGTGGGATGGATTGGAGGGGGAAATACAATTCACAAAGCAATTAAAAGCACTTCACAATTTGTTTCTATCCTGAGCAGACTGCAGTCAAATTACTTTATATCTTCCATCAGCCTAAGCCCTGTGGCACTCTCCATGGGGTGGGAGTGAGGGGAGGAGGGAAGGAAAAAGAAAATCCATAAAGACCCCAAACATCCCCAGCACAACATTTTAAAATGTCAGATTTTATTAATCACACCTTAGCTTGCATTCTAATGCAGCCACAGTCCATTGGCAACACTGATTTACTAGGGCAGGAAATGCTACTTCGACCCAGGAAAAAAAAAAAAAAAGCACAACCATGACCTTCCTCCACTGCCCAATTTATTAGCCATTCAACTGTACTATAAACAAGTCAGATATTTGTTCTATGTAAACAAATCAAAACAAACAGTTTAGTGAACCCAGGGACCATTCTGAGGCCCCTATTCTAGGCTTCCATTGTAATGGATGGAATGATATCCCTTGGTATTCACAATAAACCTATGAAATAGGCAGGGCAGATAGTGTCATTCCCATTTTACAGATGAAGAAATTGAAATTCGGAAAAATGAAGTAACTTATCCAAGACCATAGAGACACAATTAAACAATGTTGATCTTTCTCTGAGCTCATGAAAAAAATATATATATATGTACATGTATGTATCTTACATGTTTTACTTTTTCTAGATTGAAGACAAATATAAAAAATAAATATTATTATAATAATATAATATGATAAAAAAATAATAGCTAGCACTTATAAAGCCCTTTAAGGTTTGAACAATGCCTCACAAATATTATCTCATTTTATCCTCATGATAACCCTGGGAGATAAATGTGATTATTATTTTCATTTTACGATGAATAAATTGAGACAGACAGAGGTGAAGTAACTTGGAACTTCTGAGTCTGGATCCTGATTCTGGGTAAAATGCTCTACCTGCACTATTTAGTGCTAAGATAGTAGGAGACCTGGTAAAGACTCAGCCTTTAAAGTATGTTTAGATTTGTCCTTCCCAGTGATTTAAATAGAGCATATTTAACATATGGAATTTTGGGGAGCCAGTGATTGAGCAGAATTAGTTGCAGAGCCAGAAGAAGAGATGACTGAATCGTCACATAAATGACATGACCCTTCCCGTATTCTCTCAGTCTCGTTTTCCTTCTAGCATCAAGTGAGGCAGTCCTGTGAGCTGGGGTGTTGGTGAAGGAAGGGTAACTGCACTATCTCCCACCTGTCTTCCATGTGTGCTTGGGGGAATTGTTTCTTTTGGATTGATATTTCTCTGGTGGTTTTTTGGTCATTTTTAAGTTACGTCCAACTCTTCATAACCCCATTTTGGGTTTTCTAAGTAATGATATTGCAGTGATTTGCCATTTCCTGCTCCTACTCATTTTATAGATGAGGAATTGAAGCAAACAAGTTTAAGTGACTTTCCAAAAGTTGCAGTGTTTGAGACCAGATCTGAACTCAGGTCTTCTTGATTCCAAGTTCAGCATTTTATCCACTCAATCACCTAGCTGCCTCTTTTTGATATTAGGCAACTGCACATATAAAGATAGAATTGACCAGGTTCAACCTATAAACTTCAAAAGATTAGAAGCTATCAGAGAATTCCTGAATTCAGGAAAAAAAAAATTTTAGCTACTACTTCCACCTCTGATAGATTCTTCTACCTACTTTGGCTGCTAGTGGGATATTTGATATTTGAATTCATGAAGGAATACCTGCACATGCTCTAAAGAATAGATCATCATTAATTAGTCCCCTTCCCCCAATACATACATGCATGCATGCATATACATACACGTTCATTAAATTTACAAAATCCTGGGAATAGGGGGTGGAGCCAAGATGGCGAACTGCAGACAGCGTTCTCTGTGAGCTCCTGAGACCTTCCCTCAGACCCAGACAAATTGAGCCTCCGAACTGGTTCGGGAGTGAGGGCCCCATCAAACACTTGGAGTACAACACACTTCTATCAAAAATCTACTTTGAAAAAACATCAGAGGTTAGCCTCAGGGGAAATCGGCCGCTGGCCGCGATCAGACGCCAGTGCACCCGGGGCAGAAGTCGGGCTGCCACAGAGGTGGATTTTAGGCACCCAGGAAGCCCCTGGGAGACGCCTGGGCCACTTTGCTCTGCTTGCGGGCAGGTGCTTTGGCAGATCTGCCTTTGGTAAAGGGTGGATTGAGAGCGGCTGAAAACGTGGCCCTAGTGCGAATCTAGCCCGACCAGCCTCAGACCGGAAGTCAACTCGGCAAACTGCCCCAGGGCAAATTGAAACTGTGGCAATATTCCCTGCTGGTAACTGATAACTCAACTCAAAAGCATGAGTAAGAAACAGAAGAGAGCTCTCACCATAGACAGCTTTTACAGAGAGAAAATAGAGAAGTCCCTACATCCTGAGATTCTGAAAACAATCCCAGATGAAGCCACAAAGGTGGACTTAAGCTGGTCTCCATTTCAGAAGGCTTACCTGGAAGATCGCATTAAGAATCTCAAAAAAGAACTAGGAGAAGAATGGGGAAATAAATTGACATCATGGCAACAGAGATATCAAAAACTGGAAAACAGGACTGGTGAATTGGAAAAAGAAAACAATTCACTGAAAAACAGAATTGGTGAATTGGAAAAAGACAACAATTCATTGAAAAATAAAATTGGCAAAATGGAAAAAGAATGCATTGAATCCAGAAATTCAATTGGCCAGCTACAAAAGGAGCTAAAAAAGATAACTGAAGGAAATAATACTTTAAAAATTAAAATTGAACAAATAGAAGTAAATGACTCAATAAGACTTCAAGAATCAGTCAAACAAACAAAAAAATGAAAAAATAGAAGAAAATATGAAATATCTCCTAAGAAAAACAACTGATTTGGAAAACAGATCCAGGAGAGACAATCTAAGGATTATTGTACTCCCTGAAAGCCATGATGAAAAAAAGAACCTGGATGCTATCTTCGAGGAAATCATGAAAGAGAACTGCCCTGATGTTTTAGAATCAGAAGGCAAAGTTGGCATTGAAAGAATTCACCGATCACCTCCTAAAAGAGACCCCAAAATTAAAACCCCAAGGAATATCGTGGCCAAATTTCAGGACTATCGCACCAAAGAAAAGATTCTGCAAGCAGCTAGAAAGAAACAGTTCAAATACAGAGGAACTGTAATTAGAATTACACAGGATCTGTCAGCTTCCACATTAAAGGATCGAAGGGCCTGGAATCAGATATTCCGAAAGGCAAAAGAACTTGGATTACAGCCAAGAATAAGCTATCCAGCTAGAATGAGCATCATCTTCCAAGGAAGAAGATGGTCATTCAATGATACAGGAGAATTTCACCTATTTCTAATGATCTGAACAAAAAATTTAACCTCCAAATACAGAAATCAAGAGAAGCATAAAAAGGTAAAAAGGAAAGAACCCGTGAGAACTATATTTCTACTAGAGGTATCCTTAAAGAATGGGGGTATAATTCAATTTTTCTTTGATAATAATGGAAAGGAAATTAGAGGTGGAAGGGATACCATACTGAAAAAAGGGGGGGGGAAGGAGGCAAAATAAAGTAAAAATAAAGGAGGTAAAATAAGGCAAAATCTCATAAAGAGACATAGAAGATCTAATATAATTGAGGGAAAGAAGGGAGAGCAGTGAGTATTGTGTAAACCTTACTTTCATTAGATTGGACTCTAATAGAGTATATCAGACACATTTGGCTTCAAAGAAAGGCCTGACCCTCCTTGTGGTAAGGTGAAAAGGAAAGGAGGAAAGGAAAGGGATAAACTAATAGAAGGATTAGGGGAAAGGTATAAAGGGGAGGAAGGGATTCTAAAGCGGGGAGGACTATTGGTGGGAGGTGGTCATCAAAAATAAAGTACTGAGGAGGGGGGAAGGGAGAGAGGGGAAAGGGAAGAAAAAATCATAACTCTTTGTAAATAAGATGGCAGGGAATACAGATATAGTTATTTTAACTATGAATGTGAATGGGATGAACTCTCCCATAAAACGGAAGCAGGTAGCAGACTGAATTAAAAGCCAGAATCCTACAATATGTTGTTTACAAGAAACATATCTAAAACATAGAGATACATAAAGAGTGAAGGTAAAGGGCTGGGGCAGAATCTTCTATGCTTCAGGTGAACAAAGTACAAACAAAAATAGATCTAATTAAAAGAGGTAAGGAAGGAAACTATATTTTACTAAAGGGTACCATAGACAATGAAGCGGTATCAATACTAAACATAAATGCACCAAGTGGTATAGCATCCAAATTCCTACAGGAGAAACTAACAGAGATGCAAGGAGAAATAGTCAGTAAAACTATACTAGTGGGGGATCTCAACCTTGCTCTCTCAGAATTAGATAAATCAAATCACAAAATAAATAAGAAAGAAGTTAGGGAGGTAAACAAAAGGCTAGAAAAGTTAGGTATGATAGATCTCTGGAGGAAATTGAATGGTGATAGAAGAGAGTATACTTTTTTCTCAGGGGTTCATGGAACTTATACGAAAATTGTAAGGGACAAACTAATAAAAGGGAAAATAGAAGAATCAGGGGAAAGGAGTAAAAACAGGGGGAGGGGATCTAAAGGGTGGAGTATTGTTTGGGGGAGGGGGTCATCAAAAGCAAAGTACTGAGGTGGGGGGAAGGGAGAAAGGGGAAAGGAAAGGGGAAAACATAACTTGGGTAAATAAGATGGCAGGAAATAAAGAATTAGTTATTCTATCTGTGAATGTGAATGGGATGAACTCTCCCATAAAGCGGAAGCGGATATCAGACTGGATTAAAACCAGAATCCCACAATATGTTGTCTACAAGAAACACATCTAAAACATAGTGACACATATAGGATGAAGGTAAAAGGCTGGAGCAGGACCCATTATGCTTCAGGTGAACAAAAAAAAAAGCAGGGGTAGCAATCCTTATCTCAGATCAAGTAAAAGCCAAGATAGATCTAATCAAAAGAGATAAGGAAGGAAACTATATTTTATTAAGGGGTACCATAGATAATGTAGCAATATCTATACTAAATATATATGCACCAAGTGCAATAGCACACAAATTCCTAGGGGAGAAATTAAGAGAGATGCAAGAAGAAATAGACAGCCAAATGATACTAGTGGGGGATCTCAACCTTGCTCTCTCAGAATTAGATAAATCAAACTACAAAATAAATAAGAAAGAAACTAGGGAGATAAACCAATTGTTAGAAAAGTTAGGTATGATAGATCTATGGAGAAAGTTGAATGGAGACAGTAGAGA
>JAJPUD010004895.1:5230-19031 GCA_023553655.1 Myrmecobius fasciatus
AAAATGACGGCTAGGACAAGATGATCTCCAAGGTTCTCTCTAGGTTTAAATCCTGTGTGGAAATCTGAACTGCATTTGGATTTTAAAATCATCCCAACATTCCCGCTGTTGGCTACAGTTTTCTCTGGCTTTTTGAACCTTCTCCTTGTAGCAACTGGTTCAAAATGCTGCTTTGTTTCAGAGCCTGCAGATTAGATACATCCTCACTTATGACAGGGATGTCATCCTCCTTCAGCCCCTCAGCACTCAGGTCACCTTCACTGTCAGACAACGCACACAGCAGGGTGTCATTTTCGTAGGTTGGAAAGTAATACCTGAAAACACAACCACAAATACATTAAGTAGCCTCATCCTTAAGGGGCAATTGCAGTCAAACATGGTCTATTCTGTTCTTGACAGGGAGAGCTTGCCAATATCATATGCTGAATTTTGTAAACACTGAAAGCAAGATAACATTTGAATTGTCTACACTTTATTTTTCACTGGCAGACAATCTTAAAACTGGATGATGACCAAGGACATTCCCAGTGAATTCCAAAATGTCATACTTCCTTTTTCTTCCAGTCCAACTCTTCCTAATATGCAGCAGTAAAGGGAGCTTCCCTTTCCCTAAGTCCTGGGATTCTTGCCCACTTGGCTTCCCTCTTTCCTTTCTGGATCAGTTTTCTAAGTCACTCTGAATCCAGATTTTCTAAATACACATGACTGAGGAGAAAAGGACCACCATAATACACTTTTAGAGGTCCAGCTGTTCCCTGGGTGACATCAAACCAAGAAGAGGAAATTAAAGGCTCTTAAATTATGGCCATATCCAATAACAAAATAATTCATGTTAGTTTCAAAATAAGCAATTAGATGATGGGCAGGTAGGTGGTGCGTGGATAGAGCACCAAAGTCAGGAGGATCTGAGTTCAAATCAGATCTCAGACACTTAACATTCCCTAGCTATGTGACCCTGGGCAAGTCACTTAATTCCAATTGTCTCAGAAAAAAAAAATCAATAAGCAATTAGGTGATTTCAGGATACATTCCTATCCCATTATTACTTATAATTTCACAGGATATTAGGGAAAGTGAAGGAAACATTGGCATCCACAGCAGAGAGAAGGAATGCTTTCAAAAATTTTTGAAAAGCAAAAATGAATTAAATTAAATGGAGAAAAAAATAATCAAAGGGAAGAAAGGAGGGGGACCGTTGGGGAAAGAAGGGAGAAACAGGAAAGGAAAGAACTGAACAATCAATTTTCCCAGGCTTATTTCACAATATTACTATTCTAGTCAATCTTCTACTTATAGAAAAGAAGAGCATTGAGTCTAGAACTAGTATGGTCCTTAAAGATACAACTAGTACCTTTATGAGGTACTTCCTTGGTACTAGGTCCATAAAGATACAACTGCCTCATTTTACAGATTAGACAAGTGAGGAAGTAAGGTGATTTCGCCAGAATCACCCAACTAGTAAATGTCTGAGGTGAGATGACTCTTCCTGACTAGGAGTTCCACGTCCTATCAGTTTTCCCCCAACTAGGCCTTTCATCTTTGGGTTGTCCTGCAAGTCCAGAGAGCATTCTATTCCAACCTCTTGGTTTAATTCAAGCTCTGGCTCTCCCCCTTGTAGTTAGTGTTGACTTCTTGCTCCTCAAATTATTGTGTATATACAGTTTTGTTTACATGTTGTATCCCCTCGGTTTAAGAGGAAAAAAAATAAAAGCTCCCTTGTGGTTGGGGATATTTTTCATTTTGTCTTTGTACCCCAAAACCCTACCCACAACAGACACTGAAAAAGTTCTAGTTAGATTGGAGTGGACAGAAAAGAAAGAAAAGATCGAGACTAGAGGGAAAGTATTAGAACATTCTGGCACATTATCAGTACATACAGGTGTACCTATTGATGAATGATCAGCAATCTACTGAACTCTGAGGACCATCACTGAATCCAAGTGATGGCTGTTCATTGTCAGAGCCAAGCCATTGATTGATAAAGGAAACTGAAAGGAGAGGAGAAAGAAAATGTAAGAAAGACGATGGGGGGGAAAGAGAGAATATAGAGTACAGAAAATGATGGTCATAAGGGTGAGGATAATGGGATGTGTGCGATAGAATGTGCTACGGTGTTGCCAACAATTACTTCAGGCATGATTCAGCTTGTAGCCCCTTTCTCTACCTTTTGAGGATGGGGGGGGGGGTTTGCCCAGGACATATACAACATCCCATTATGTGCTGGGCCTTTGTTACCTCAGCCCTCTTCCTTAGGCCCAAAGTCATCTGGCAATCTGGATAGATCTCTAAATATTCATTTATAACAATATTCAAAGGCACAGGTCATTTGGGGGTAATTAATAACAATGACAAAGTTTTTGCAAAGTACTTGATAGTCATGATCTCCTATAATCATCATAACAATTCTTCTAAGTAAGTTCTATAGATATTATCTCCTCATTTTACAGATGAGGAAATGGAGGCTCAGAGAGGCAAGGTACAAGTGTGCGGCCTTTAACTCTGGGTCTCCTCTGACACTCTTACTGACTTGCCATAAATTATGTTGCCACTCATATGACTCTAGTGATCTCTGGAATTATATAGAGGGAGAAAGGAAAAAAAAAAAAGAAAACTAAAACAAAATGCAGTACTTAGTATTTAGTGGGCAGAGAAACCTGCAAACTTAAAATTGAAAGGGATGTTGGGAGACCATCTAGTCCAGTGGTATAAAGCTCAAGAAACAGGGGCCACTAAATCATACCCAAGAACCCCTGTTGGCTTTATAGTCACTTAGAAAACCATGTAAAAATTTTATCTATTTACATATATAATCTATAATTATATAATGCATTATCAATAAATTGTCTATTATATCTTATGTATTTGTTTTATTACCTTAAAAGAGGTTATTATTATTTATTTTGTTATATTATTTTTATTCAATTTTTATTTATTTTGTTAAACATTTCCCAATTACATTTGAATCTTGTTTGGACAGCACTTAGGAGAATGGTGGACTACATGTTTGATAGCTTTGATCCAATCTGACCTCCTTCTAATATTAGCATACTTTCCATAACAAATAATCAATCATCCAGTCTCTGCTTGAATGTTTCCATGAACAAGAAACTCGTTATTTTATGAGATGGTCAATTCCCTTGCTAAGCTGAAATCTGCTTGCCTATCGGTAGCTCTTAATTATTTGATTAAGTGTTTGTGCCTTTGGGAGAAACACAGAACAAATCGACGCCCACTGCCATTCGACAGTCATGAAGACATTTGGAGGTGTCTAACATGAATTCATCTGGGTTTTCCACCCACTTAGGAAGATGCTTCGTTGAGGGATGACTCTGGGAATTCATAAGGTCCTTTCTAAGGAATCCCTCCCAGGGGAGGGGAAGAGTTCTGTGAACTCTAATGCAGCAAGCACACTTTGTAATGAAGTACAATGGAGAGATGGATTGGGAAGCAGAGAATATAGGTCTGTCCCTTAGCTCTGTCCTTTATTATTTGGGGGACCTTCATCTCTCCTTGCCTCAGTTTCTTCATCTGTAGAATTAAGGGGTTGGAGAGATTGCCTCCAAAGGTCCCTTTCAGGCTTTAAGTTGATGACCCAAAGCTTCCATACTGGAATCTTTGGGGGACTTCAACTTTCCAGGAGCGTTCTGCCCTGGTGTTGTCCAGGGAATATACAAGATCTTACGACAGTTCTGGGATCCCCCTAAAACAAGCTTGAATTATAGGCCAGGCCAAGGGATGATTATAGGATTAATAATGCATATCTAAGCAGTTGCACACCAGCTAGTCGGTTTTTCTGCAATTTATAAATATTGAAATGTGGGAGGTAGAAGATGGGGAAAAGAAAGCTAGGTGTATGTGACAGAGCAATACGTACTGTGGCTGATCCCATGTGGTTCTTTCAGGAAGCACTGATATGTGCTTAGCTTTCTCCATGTGATCCCTTAATTCTGCCTTGGATGTAAATTTCAAGTGGCAGCCATAACATCGACATTGGTGAACTTCCCTCCGAATAAAGTTGACCAGTTTTACTTGCTGATAGAAATTTAATCCTGGGAAGATGGCAGGAAGTAAAATCATACCAGATGATTTATTAGACAAGTGCTTTCACACTTATAATTTTTTTTAAAAAGTCACCTGGACTTTTTCCAATACCCTAAGAAGGCCTGAAAAAGGATTAGGATATTGGGGGTGGGGTGCTAGAAAGGGCTGGACCCTAAGAAGAGAAGTATACATATGGATTTCAGTATAAAATATAAAGTAACCAAAGAAAAAAAGATGTGCATAAAATCTAGTGGTGCTGAGAGGCAAAAAGTGGTCATTTATATTTGCACCTACTATTGAAAAGCAAGTCACATCTTTGTGCTGTAATATTTTTCTCCCCTCTAGCCTGAGATATGTGCAACATAATCCATTCATACTCAATGCATCCTGTTGTAGATAATGCCATAGACTGACCTGTTAATTGATATTTTTTTTTTCAGTAGTTCTGGAGCTATATTAGGCACAATTACTGAATTTTTCAGGCCTGTCTTTCTAAGTATCTTATGCCAAAGAAGGTGAATTTTGAATTCTCAAAGTGTCATCCCTTTATATCAATGATTCCTAACTTTTTTTTTTTTACAATACTCAAACGTGTCCAGTTATTGCAAGAGGAGATAAACAGAACTAATAATACTCTTTATTGATTTCCTATACAAATAAATATTTAGCACATTTTGGGGAAGGGATCATGTTTCTCAGTAGTGGGCCACATGATTAGGCATCCAAACTTCTCCACTGATTTCTATCAGCAGCAAACGCTTGTACTTCAATCTTGGACAGTTGTCTGGCACACTGAGAGATTAAGTGATTACCTGTGTTTACACAGCCAGGATGTATCAGAAATGGGATTTTGGTTTTCTTGACTCCAAAGTCATTCCTTTATCCATTTTGTCATGCTACCTCTCCAATTTTAATTACAGTTATCTAAGTATAGTAGTATGAAGGAGCATCACAATGGTGATTAGAGAGCCAGGAAGAACTAGATTTAGGTCCCACCTTGGACCCATGCTTGCTGTGTGGTACGGCAAGTCAAGCTCTCAGGGCTCTAGGTCAAAGCTTCTTAAACTGTGGGCCATGACCCTACATGGGATCTCATAACTGAATATGGGGATCATGAAATTATCAGTAAATGATTTGTATACTTATTTTATATATCTATATACTCAGGGTAACATAAAAATTTAAGTGAAAAGGGGTTGAGAGTAGAAAAAGCTTCAGAAACCCTGCTTTAGGTCATTTTGTAATATTATAAGCTGCAAAAAAGATTCTGACCTGCACTGGAAGGATATTCTTCCCTAAAGTTTATACCAATGAAATTACACTCCTAGTCTCAATCCTTGAATTTTATGGTAGTACGATACAGAGTCCATGGTGGATAGAGTTCATATGTGCCAAATAATTAAGATTTTGCATTCCCTAAAAAAAAATCTCAGAAGATTTGCATCCCTATGGTCTCTGGGAGCTACATACTTTTGGCTCATAGGATGAATAGGAGTTACCAGTTTAGGATAAAGCACTTGTAAAGAGGACCAAAAATGGGTGTGTAGAAGTCAGATAAAAAAAAAAAAAATGGGAGACAAATTTCAATTTCAATGTGCTTGGGGAAAATTACTTTAAAATAGAATCCTTTGCTATATACACGTGGAAAATATTTTGGGCAGACAGTTTCTATTTATGATTATGAAGTACTTTTACAGTTTAAAAGAAGGTAGATATAGATGTTCTCAACAAGAAAAGGTAGCTCTCTCTCTTTATGTATGTATGTATACACACACACACATTCTCTCTCTCTCTCTTTCTGAATATATATATATAATATATACATGCACATACACACAATATATACATACATATGTATTTACATATACATATGTATGTATATGTTGTTTTTAAAAAAAAAAAGACAAAAGAATGGAACAAAACACTCAATCTTACCACCTTCTAGTAGCACATAAGCAACGCACATTTAAAATTTGTGGATTGTTTAATAGGATTTTTAATGAAAAATGTGTCATTGCAGGATGGAGTATGCCATACTCACCAAGCTCTGATTTTATTTTCGGAAGATCAAATTCATGTGCATCCTGTTGTAAATAAATATTCATTATTCATTTGTATATATTGCTACACAAATCCATAGTCCTGTGAGTTCTTTCATCATTGATGTTGAAGTTTTAAATAGAAAATGGGCTTACCATGAACTCCTAGGAGTTTGAGCTCCTTGGAAACTCAACCTGTGTCCACCATCTTCCTTTTCCAAATTTTTAAAAATCTAAGTACTATTTCACACAGCTCAGCAGAAATTGATCACATAAATTTTAAATACCTCTTCATCAGCTATGGTCATTCTGGGACTATTTCTTTTTTTTTATTTTTATTTTTATTTTTTATTTTTTTTTTTAAATTTTATTTGCATAACATATGTGTGGGTAATTCTTCAACATTAACCCTTACATAGCTTTCTGTTACAAATTTTTCCCCCCAACTCCCCGCCCCTCCCCTAGATGGCAGGATATTCACTACATGTTAATTATGTTAAAATATTGGCAAATCGAATATATGCATACATATTTCCAAACTTATCATTGTTGTGCAAGAAAAATCCTATCTACACAAAAAATATATCAGATAAAGGAAACACAATGTAAGCAAACATCAATCAAGGAGTATGAGAATGTTATGTTGTGGTCCACATTTCCCATCCCTCTCTCTGGGTGCACATGGCTTTCTTCAGTGAACAATTGGAGGTAGTTTGAAACATTTCGTTGTTGAAGAGAGCCATGTCCATCAGAATTGATCGTCACATAGTACTGTTGTTGCCGTGTATAATGATCTCCTGGTTCTACTCATTTCACTCAGCATCAGTTCATGTAAGTCTCTCCAAGCCTCTCTGAAATCATCTTGCTGGTCATTCCTTACAGAACAATAATATTTCTGGGACTATTTCTTAAGCATATCCTGTATGTATTCTATATCTGATCATAGATGTCCTCTGTCTTCCACTAGCATGTGTCACTCCTGCTCTCTATATTAATGTACTAAAAACCTACCTATCCTTGAAAAATTTCCTTTTTTACTTCCCTAAGCATGTTGCATAAACAGTCAACTCTTTTTATTTCTCCCCAGACTTCCCATATAATACACTAGCTTTTTTGATTTCTCAAACATAAACCCTCTTGTTACTAATGAAATAGCTGCTCAGGAGGCTACATAGCAAAGTTGGGGAGGTAGAATGAACTAAATAACCTTGGAGGAGCTTTTAAGTGCTGTGATTCTGTTGTATTTTCATGTTTGTGAAGCTCTTATGACCATTTTTATGTCATAAATTGGGAGTTCTTCCTGTGGTTTGTGGTCTGTGAGCTTGTTTTTTGAAAAATATTTTCACAACTGTATTTCAATAGAATTGATATCCTTTATCATTAATAAAAATGTATTAAGCCCCTATCATGTGCCAGGTAAAGAGGCAGACTCTGTCCTCAAAGAGGACATAATAATCTGAAGGGGGAGACAATACACAAATATATACAAAGCAAGCTATATATTAGATTAAACAGGACATACTTAACAGAGGTAAGGCACTGGTATTAAGAAGGGTTAGGAAAAGCTTCCTGTAGAAGATAGGATTTTAGTTGGGACCTAAAGGTAGCCAGAAAAGTCAGAGCACAGGAAGAAGAGCCTTCTAGGAATGGAGAAAATCTAAAGAAAATGCTTAGAGCTAAGAGATGTACAGTTACCCCATCCTCATTGAAGGGGTTAGGGGTACAGCACCCCCATAATTTAGAAAATCCATGTAAAAATTTTTGACCTTCCCTTCATATCAGAGAAGTCTGATTTTATTTTTCCTTTTATGTGGTATTTACAGTACCTTATTATAAAATTTGGGTTAAGCATTTTGTCATAGGCTATATTATAAATATATTTTATACATTTCTGAGTTTCTAAACTTTTTCTATGCCATCTACTGGCCTTTGTGTTGTCTATAGCTCCTGCAAACCCCCTCCCCTCATTCCTATTTAATTTCTTATGCCAATTCATGATATGTTGAAATTGTGATGGGGAAAACTAACATGGAAAAGATAACTATAGTGTCTTCATGGTGGAGCAGCCAGGAGATCAGAGTCACTGCACTAAAGAGTATGTGTAGAGAGTGATGTGTCAGAAGACAAGAAAGGAAGGAGGGGGCTAGATTATGAAGGGCTTTGAATGACAAATAGAGCACTTGGTATTTGATCCTGGAGGCAATAGGAAGCTACTAGAGTTTACTGAGTTGGGGGATTTGACATGATTGAACTGGTGCATATAATCCTATTTATTATGTTTCATAGATTTAAAAATGTTATTCTGCCAAAGAGCTCATAAACTTCACCAGAGTGACAAAGAAGTCCACAACACACAAATGTTAAGGAATCTTGTTCCTCTTGGGTCCAGCTTCTCTTGTGTACTGTAGAGTTCCTCAGAAGCCACAAGAAGCTTGTAATAGATTATTTTGGAATAACTGATCTTGGTTATATTCTTAAGGTTGCCATGATGGAGAGGAGGATCAGATTTTAACTTAAATTGGACTTATTGTCTATATTCTAGATCCTTCTTTTTAGCTCTACAATCCAAGAGTGGGAGCTTGAAGGGATCTTGGAGATCAGCTAGCCCACCCCCTCATGTAATTCATAAGGAACCTGAAGGCCAGAGTGACTTGCCCAAGATGCAGAGACAAGATTTATATCTAGTTCCTCTAACTCGTTCCAAGTTCTTCTCTACTCTTTGGATCTATGTATCGGCAACCTCACACAGAGTCACCTGCATAAATGGCCAGGTGCTGTTCTATTTCTTAGGCATGGTGGGGGGAGTTTTGAAGAGGATTCTTGCTTCAGGGAGCTCTGCTTCCACATGGGTTAACATTTATGGTCCGATGACTGTCTTCTAAGCTGGGGCAAAATTATGAGCATATGATTCCAGCCTCGATCATCTTGCAGTTTTAATTTTATTTCAAAATAGGAATTGTTGTTGTGAAGTTGTAAGTAAAAAAGAAAATTCTGAACTATAGGATATTTCCAGTTTTCTTTATAAAAGTATGATTCTGGTCCTGTTGCTCACATAATTTTCACTACAACTTTGTAGAATAGAACAGCTTTCTACCCAAGTCAGGAAGCACTGGAATGAGACTCAGGACTTGGACATATCTCTATCTACACTAGTCTGAGTGCTTATCTTGATTCATATTTGATTTTTCTGGGTTAGGATTTTACTTTGATCATTAGATTGAATTGAATGGATTACATGCTGCCACTATACTTCCAAATTTTGCCCTCAGGTTAGGGATAGATAAAAAGCTCTAGCAGTTCAATAGATAAAGCACTGGTCCTAGAGTCAAGAATATTCCTAAATTCAAATCTGGACCAAGACTCTTCCTAGTTATGCTACCTTGGGCCAATCATTTAACTGTTTGCCTCAGTTTCCTCATCCATAAAATGAGCAGGAGAGATGGCAAATCATTTTAGAATTTTTGCCAAGAAAACCTTAAATGGGATTACAAAGAGTCAGGCATAACTGAAAAATGACTGAACAACAAGAGGCTCTAGCTATAGTCTATTAAAGTTGAAGTAATTATCTGCATTCTTTTGATACAATAAATTTCAAATCAAATGACCAAAACAACATCTCACCTCCATGTGGATATGTAATTTTTCAGTAGTGTCCGCTTGTTTTTCACAAAATAAGCAAACGGCACAGACAGGATGTTCTTCCCAATCAGACCAGTCACTGTATGCAGAAAACATAAAATAGAGGTAGCCTTCATTATTAGTCTGCTCAGACCACAAAGAATTAAAAGCAGCAAATAACTGGGCTATGGAAAAAGAGGTACACTCATCCATTGTTGATGGAATTGCAAATATGTAGAATCTTTTGGCATCACAGTATAAAATATATGATAAAAGCCACAAAACTGTCATTGGAAATATAGTGTTGTCAGAACAACAAAAAAAGAGCTATTGATTCTAAGATTTTACCAGCAGAAATATTATATATATATATATAAAATCATTAATAGTTGGAAGCAGCCTAAACATCCAGCAGTAGGGGAATGATTAAATAAACTGTAGCCAAGAATATAATGGAATCCTGTAATACAGTGAAGACTGATGAATATGAGAGATACAAAGAATAGAAATACCTTAAAAAAATGTAAAATAAGCAAAACCAAAAGAATGGGAATACAGACTATCATCATCAGGAGGAAAAGTATATGAAAATGCACTGAGAATTCTGATAAGGACTTGAAGTAAATAGACAAATTGTTATGATCTTTATTGATTAAAATTAATTAATTTAAAGGTAAATAGCTCAGGCAAATTTAGCTAGTTATATTGATGTTTAATGATTTTTGGTAAAACATTCAAAACAAACAAATAAATCTGTGCACTTTAAAAAATTACTTATTTAAAACTTAAAGGTTATAATTAATCATGGATATTTATTATATTTAAATATACTCTGATACATATTTACTGCACTTACATATACATAGGTGTCTGTAATTGTATCCATATATAGTCGATGCACTTTTAAAAACAAAGCATGTATGTGGGAGGTGTGCCCCAGCCCTCTCAGCTCGGTGGTTCCTAGGTGGCACTAGCCATCAGGTTCTCCTCCCAGTTTGCCAGAGGGAGATCAGCCAAATCATTTTCAACCTTGACATTTACCCAGAGATTGTCACAACACATTATTTCTATCTGCTAGCTTTTGAAATTCCAAGAAGTACCATGAAATTTATATAAATGACAAACAGGTGCTGATCCTTTTTCTCATATTCTCCTCTCCTCTCCACAGCTATCCTACTACTGAACGAGGGGGAATCATGAAACAGCAGTTGTTTCTGGCAGATTGTGCTGAGATAACTAGATTTAATTTGCACAAGAAGACACATCTAGGGATGTATTAACTGCAACCACTAAGTGTACACACAGTCAGACTAGATGCTGGGAACAAGTTTCTGCAATGACACATGATACATGCTGCATTTCATACAACACCTTCCCCCCTTTTTATTTTTAAATCACAGAAATAACAGTTATTTTTATCTGGAGCTCCTGGGGAACTTTATAGTAAAGCAGACATCCCTTTTCCTTCTTTCTCTTTTGAAATGCTAATAATTATCTTCAGGGAGATAGGAGATAGGGGAGAGGAATGAGTGGAGATGATGTACTCTTCTTGAATTCTACCAAAGAGCAAGGAAACTTAGCACTTAGAAGTTAATAGCTTCTAGAGTAGCCATTGATTTTGGTGGGGCCTGAGATGACTCAGCTCCCTCTCTTTTCTTGCCTAAATTAAGACAGTCATTCCCCACCTCTCTCTGCAAGAGTGTGTGTGTGTACAAGACTATATGATGATCAATTCTGATGGACATGACTCTCTTCAACAACGAAATGTTTAAAACCAGTTCCAATAGTTCAGTGAAGAAAGCCATATACACCCAGAGAGAGGGATATGAAATGTGGACTACAACAAACATTTTCATGCTCTCCATTGATGTTTGCTTGCATTATGTTTCCCTTCTCAGATTTTTTTCCCTGTAGACACGATTTTTCTTGCACAGCAAGATAAGTGTGGAAATATGTATACATATATATTTGATTTTTCATTAGCATAATTAACACGTAGTGGATATCCTGCCATCTAGGGGAGGGGTGGAGACTAGGGGGGAAAAATTTTTAACAGAAAGCTTTGTAGGGGTCAATGTTGAAGAATTACCTGTACATATGTTTTCCAAATAAAAAGCTTTAATAAAAAAAAAAAGTGAGTGTGTGTTTGTGTGTGTGTGTGTGTGTGTGTGTGTGTGTGTGTGTGTAGGAGAGAGGAGGAGGGTACTGATCAATATATGCTCCTCATTCTGCATTACTACTCTTGTTGATGAGATATTGTAGCATCAAAATGCAAACATTCACTTCATTAACTAAGCTGCCCTAAAGAAATGCTGTTTTCCATTGTACCCTATATCAAATTGCCTAACTCTTTTGGAACAGAGAAAGGAAAGGAGAAAGGGAGAAAATTTGGAACTCAAAACCTCATAAATATGAATGCTACAATTTGTCTGGACATGTAATTGGAAAAATACTATTAAAAATTGAATTAGTTCAATTGAATTGTTTGTTCACGTCAAAAAAAAAAATGCTATTTTCCAAAATCGAGAGAATCTACTAACCAGGCCACCCTATTACAAAGAAGATAGTAGACCTTTCTATTGTTCAACTTTGGTATTCATTTTAGTAAAATATTCATTCAAAACTCCGGAGACCAAGAAAAAAAAAAGTCAAACAATTTGTCATGAAAATGGCTAAGAGGTGAGCATTTCTTAAACTTCACAGCTGAGATGAAGAAGATGCAGGTGATTTTGAGTTAGTCTTAGGATAGATTGAACAGTTATTTCTCCTCTTCTCCTTCACAGATAGATTATTAGAATTAGAAGGGATCCCAGAAACCATTTAGTTAAACCCATACCTAAACAAGAAAGCCCTCTACAATGAATGAATGCAAGTAGTTTTCTAGTATGTGTCTAAACATTTCTGGTGATGGGAAAGCATCACCTTCCCCAGTCATCCTATGCCACTTTGTGATAATTCCAATTGTTAAGGAGTTCTGAATTTGCCTCATTTTGACTCTTTGCATCTCCCACCCATTCATTGCTCCTCCTGGTTCTGATCTCTGGGCCAAGGAGAACAAGTCTAAGCTTTTTCCTACGTGACATCACTACAAATATTGGAATCTCTTCTCTTTCCCCCTCCAAATGTCCCTCAGTATTCTCTAAGATAAACATCTTCAGTTCCTTTGGTTGATCATTATTATAGTAGCAATTTCAGTCACCCTCTCTGCCCTTTTCTGAATTCATTCCAGCTTATCAATGGCCTTCTTAAAATATGGCACCCAGAATTGAACATGATGCTCTTGATGCGGTCTGAGCAGAGTAGAGCTAACAGCAATTGAAGCAGTCCAAAGATCACTTCACTTACTTCAAGGTTTTAGACCAATTTAATAATGCAAGACACTCGGGATGCAATTTCCTCTTTGAATTATCTATCTCTCCATATGTAAGTATGCACGTGTACACATACACACCCTTAATGGCAATTAAACAAATAGTCTTAATGGCAAAACCCTATGTAGTAGCAATAACAATCGCTCTGGCTATTGTTTTGGAAGCTATTTTGAACCAACTAATACCAAATTAATGAAGTTTTGTTTAATTATACTGAGAGGTCTATTGTCAAACATCATCAAATAAGAATCAATTTACTGAATTCATGGTCCAAGGAGAAACTTATTTCTATTTCTTCTCTTTAGGGAACACATTCCCAAATATTTAATTCTGGTTAAAGAAATGGCAACCCCCAAAAGCAATAGTTCTTACTCTTCCTGATGGTCTAGCAACTCCCGATCATCTTCTGACTGAACTTCTTCCCAGGATTTTCCAAGCTCCTGTGCAAGTTAGACAAAAAGACCAGAAAGATAAAGAAAAGGATTAAGAATATGTTCACACATAATATAGTTTATCTCTCAGACCTGTGGAGATGGAATAAATTTATGTCCAAAGAAGACCTGGAACTCCTAATTGAACACCAGATGGATAATTTTGATTATATTAAGTTAAAAAGTTTCTGTACAAACAAAACAAATGCAGACAAGTTTAGGAGGGAAGCATCAAATTGGGAAATCATCTTTACATTTAGTGGTTCTGATAAAGGCCTCATTTCTAAAATATATAGAGAAT